>JXCR01134481.1:2470-116072 GCA_002079205.1 Phalaenopsis hybrid cultivar
TCTTCTTGAATTCTCTTATAATGATCTTACCTACTAAATGCTAGAGGTTAAGATCAATATGTGGAATTTCAAGCTGAGTAAAAAGAAGAGTTTTGAATTTCTAATTCATAATGATCTTACCTACCAAATGCTAAAGGTTAAGATCAGTATGTAGACTTTCAAGTTGAGTAAATAGGAGAGTTTTGAGTTTCTAATGTTGAGGGTACCCTTTCTAATTTTCTAAGACTAGTCTATAGGAAAATCTTATGGCTAGACCTAGGCGAGTACCTTTTCTAATTTTCTAAGACTAGTCAATAGGAAAGTCCTATGGCTAGACCTAGGCTACAATACCTTTTCTAATTTTCTAAGATTAGTCAATAGGAAAGTCCTATGGCTAGACCTAGGCTACTAAATCCGTATGTAGACTTTCAAGTTGAGTAAATAGGAGAGTTTTGAGTTTCTAATGATGGGGGTACTAAATTTTCTAAGACTAGTCAATAGGAAAGTCCTATGGCTAGACCTAGGCTACTAAAGAAGTTTTGTAGACCTCAACCAAAAGTGAGGTCAACATTGTTCAAGTTGTGTAAAGAGAAGAGTTTTGAGTTTCTAATGGTGAGGGTACCTTTTCTAGTTTTGGAACTCCAAGTTGAGTAAAGAGAAGAGTTTTGAATTTCTAATGGTGGGGGTACCTTTTCTAGTTTTCTGGACGCTGAGTAAAGAGAAGAGTTTTGAATTTCTAATGGTGAGGGTACCTTTTCTAGTTTTCTAAGACGTAGAAAGAAGAGTTTTGAATTTCTAATGGTGGGGGTACCTTTTCTAATTTTCTAAGATTAGTCAAAGTTTTGAATTTCTAATGCTGAGGAGTACCTTTTCTAATTTTCTAAGACTAGTCAATAGGAAAGTCCTATGGCTAGACCTAGGCTACAATACCTCTTCTAATTTTCTCTAAGACTAGTCAATAGAGAAAGTCCTATGGCTAGACCTAGGATACTGAAGAAGTTTCTAGACCTCAACCAAAAGTGAGGTCAAAGGCTTTGAATTTCTAATGGTGGGGTACCTCTTCTAATTTTCTAAGACTAGTCAATAGGACTCCTATGGCTAGACCTAGGCTACTAAAGAAGTTTCTAGACCTCAACCAAAAGTGAGGTCAATTCCTATGGCTAGACCTAGGTTACTAAAGAAGTTTTCTAGACCTCAACCAAAAGTGAGGTCAACAATTGTTTCCAACCACTAGCACTTATGGGGGATCTCAAGAAGAGTCCCTATAGGACTGCTTGACCTTAAGTTTGACTCTGGGTGTTGGTCTGGAGCTAGTTCACTCACTATACTCACTATCACCCATAATCACTCACAAGCCTAAAACCCAAAATTGTTGACTTTGATCCCTTAATCTTTTGGGAGACTCATGTAGATGGTCCCCTAGACCCACTAGCCCTAGGCTAGGGTTTAGCTAAGACCAGTACATAAAAGACCCAAATGAGGATTTCATTGGTCCATAGCTCATATAGGGTGGTTGGCACCCCAATTCTACTAAAATGTCCAACTTGGCATTTTGCCCCTAAATACACCCAAATTACCTAAATGCCCTTAGAACCCCAAATTCAGCCAAAAGCCTCAAATTCACCCAAAATACCCTAATTTGTTCAAAAATCATTTCAAACCAATTCAAAATAACCAAATTACCTAAAACCACCCAAAAATTCTAAATTACCAAAATACCCCCAAATTTGCCAAAATTACAAAAATACCCTTGGCACCCCAAACTTTCCCAAAACCTCCAAAATACTTCAAATGTCTCCAAAAATAATTTCAACCCTTCAATTGAACCTAATTTGGCCAATTTATCCATTTTGACCAAACCCCCATATTGCCTTTAAAGGCCTAATTTCCCCAAATTCACCTCAAATGCCCATCAATTTGGCCCCAATTTCTATCAATTTCAATTCTGAACTCAAATTCATCTTTCATTTGATCAATCAAAACCAAATCCAAGCCTAATTGGCCCATGCTTTGAGCTTAATTTTGATCTAAGTCAAACCCCCTATTTTAGCCCTATGACTTAATCTTACTTAATTGAACCCCATAGTCTAATCAATTTGCCCAATTTGAATCCCAAATTCTTCCTGAAAATCATACACATCAAATTGGAGCTTCAATTGGCCTTGTTCAAGCCTCAATTTCACACAATTTTAACCCACATTCAAAATCCCCAAATTTGCCTCAATTTGGTTGTCTCCAAATTCCACCAAATTGGATGCCCTAACCCCAAAATTCGCACCTAATTTATGTTGAAAACTCTTTATTATATTCCTATAGACCATTTTCAACCATCAATTTGGACTTATCCCAACCTAAACCCAAGTCTAGTCCAACATGCCCAATTTCACAAAAATCCCAAAATCCTTCAAATTGAGCTTCCATCTGAATTTAAAATTATTTTAATCCTGCACCAAAAATCTTCATGACAATCATTTACACAATGTTGATCAATCAATTGAGCTCAAAGTCATGGCTAGCCTAACCCAACCTAACTTTTAGCCATGTTGACCCAAATTGGACCCATGCACCAAAATTGACGTAGTCATCCTAAAGTCACCAAATTAAGGTTTCCACAGCTACTTAGCACACCTTATTGACCAGGCTAAACCACCTTAAACCACCCAAGTGAGCTATAGACAAATGTTCAATTGATTTAAGGGATCTTAACCATATTTAGGCCTCATTTGAAAATACTTTGCCATCATCTCTTGTCATTGGGAGTAAATCATAATTAACCCTCCCCTGACCTCCCAGAGATAAGAAGTGACTGAACCCTGGCCAACCACCTCCTCAGCCAATGACAATAGCCACCCAAAGGAGCCCCCATTGGCCAAAACTCAAAATAAAACTCACCTCAGCTGGCCAAGTCTGATTGGTCACTAGTTCTCTCCATCCCTCCACCTAAGCATAAATTGGCACCCACCAGTTGACCCTGGTGGCTAGCCCAAGCCTTTCTATTTAATCAGCCCCCTCCATGGCCAAAGAAGAGCTAACCAAAATCCTTGGGGAAGCTCAGTCAAAATCTAACCAGAGACTCTCCAAGCATTCCTAAGCTCAATCCAACCATCTTCCCCCTCTGGTTCTCTTTGTGAGAGTTCAATTTTGAGCTCAAAATCAGGTTGAAACTAGGACATTCTTCCCCACACCTGCACATTACACCAAACTTCAATTAACTATGCACGCACCATCCCCACAGTGAGAGAAGTTGATCCCCCTCAAAAGCCCCCTCTCAAACAGCCTCTAACCTAGCTCTAGACCAACACCTAAAATCGAGTTTGATTGAAATCATACCTAGACAATTCACCAAGGCTTAGGACTTCATCCGGAGGTTTTTTGGGTCCAATCAAAGCTACCACAACCATCTAATTGAGGCCTCCTCTCTAAGATAAAGGTATTGAGCTTCAACCCTAGCCTGAGCTTATTTTTATTCTCCATACGTATTTACTGTATTTTATATCATATAAGCCGTATAGATATGCTCGTCTCGAGTTTATGAAGGTTTAGGAACAAACCTCATGTGATTTGGTTGAGTCTAGACCAAGATCTTAAGATTTTAGTGTGAACGGCTCATGGGTTAGGTCACTTGAGGACGATAACAGAGAGTCGTCTGAACGCACGTGTATCCCATGGACGGAGGAGATCAAGTCGGACAAGCTCTTGGTGCATAAAATGTGGTCCGCGTGGTAGCTGAGGGGGATGGCAGCGTCAAATGGCAGAGTGTCATGTGTTCTTTCTGAGTTGCCTAGGATCCAGTTAGCGTCGCGCTGGATAAGTAGAAAAATAGGGATTTTTGAATTATTTAAACACCTAAACTTCAAAAATCTATATCTTTTTATAGAAAAATTATAAAAATAAAAGAAAAGTACCCTCTTGCTCAGTGAACAGAGGAGAATAATTTGGACTAAAAATAAAAATTATTTGTCAAACATATGATTTTTAATGGATTAAATACCCTCTCTGGTATTTTAATTCTCCATGATTAAATACAGCTCACCATGACTTGAAATTTTTAAGGTTCATTCCAACTTATAGAGGGGATGTCCTCTGATTTTTTGAGGTCAGAGGGCATCTTTATGCTTGTAGCCCTAATTTTCAAACTAAGGAGACCATTTTTGGCTTATTTTAATTATATAAAATAAAATATCACCTGAAAAATTATAGGAATAATTTTAGTAGGTTTCTTGTGGTCAGAAAAGTCTAGAAAAAATATCTTGTTGTTTTGAATTATCTTATGAATTTCTATATTTAATTAAATCTAAATATCTTGTATTAACTCATGTAAATTAAATACTTATCAAAAATTGACAAAATCAATCCCACATTGTTCATAAAAATTATGTCTATCCACTGTAAAAATTTGAAAATTATTTGACTAAGTCCAAGCACCAAAGTTGATTTTCTAAACGATCTACTATTTTTGTACAAAAATAAATATAATAAATTAAATACACTTGGGAAATTTTTGAAAAGTGGTTTTCTGAGTTTCTTGTGATCAGGGGCACTTAGAAAAAATAAAAGTTATTTTTTGGTAAAGTACTTGATTTTTTAGCTTCATTTTGGAATTAAAATAATTAAAAATAATTAAAAATCCTAAAAATATCAAAAATATTTCAAAATGTGCTTAATTTCCCTCTGATCACTTGGGACTCATTAAAATATTTTTCCTAATTTTTCTTAACTTAAAAATAAATTTTAAAGGCTTAAAATTGGATTTTCCTTACTTTCCCATTAAAATAATTATAATAATTATCATGAAATTTTATCTAAGTATTTCTCTGACCTAAGGAAACCTCTAATAACTTTCTCATGAATAAAAATTTTATTTTAGAAAATTAAATACATTAATTTCTAAAATTCCTATTTTCCAAATTTAAATAAATAATTGAATTAAATTTATAGAGGTCCACATATTCTTCTCTAAACATTGTAGTTACCTCATGGACATGACACTCTAAACACTCATAGTCATTTGAGTTATGTTTAAAGAGTTATGAGGTGAAGTGCCCCAAGGGCAAAGTGGTAATTTCAGACTTTGGTACCTTAATCAAAACTTAGGATTAACCAAGGAAAAATGGGTAATTTTGATCTTAATAAGTATGTTTGGATGATTGAAATACAATAGGATTAAAAGGTAGAAACCCACTCACCACCCTTGCACAACATCAACAAAATCATAATCCTCCTAATATTTACGACTCGGAAGTCAACTAAGCTCAAATCATTCTTAAGTAATAGGCTTAAGTCGAAAAGATGATGGTTTACTTTTCTTAAGCCCAAAGTTGAGGATGATTTGACCATTTGATAAGAATACATATCACTTGAAGGAAAATTTTGATAATCACCATTCCACTTATCATGATTATTAAAGGCTTAGTAGTGACCTAGGCTCGATGCCTAAACTCAATTAATTGGATTTAAAAGATAACATAATTGGTGGTTAACATCATTTAAAACTATAAGCCTGACCTTGGGCACTATAATCTTAAATAACTTAGAATTTCCTTAGGGGCACCCACTCCCATAACTTTTAAATGAAACATCAATAGATTAATCAGATTTCATATCCTTGGGATAATTAAATTGCTAAGTTTCACTGAGCGACGGGGTAGTCACACTCTAGCCTCGGATGATTAATGGAACAATATGATAAGTCAAAAATGAATGCAAAATATTTCAAGAGATCTTCATAGTGATCTAGGATCATGCCTCAAGCATTTTACAATCTATTGGACATTCTGAAGGGCAAATTGGTACTAGAACGAGGGAAACATAGGATCCTAACTGGTTTCGCTCTAATCAACTTTAAAATGCCCCATAATATTTAAGTGGTCATAACCATAACGACATTTGATTTGACATTATAACCTGACACACTAGAAAATTTGAACTTTTCATGGTGAGGAGCTTGAAGCTAACATTGTAGGAAATATGGTCATCTTCAACAGTAAGAAAATCTACAACAACACATCTTTTCTTACATATAAACAACAATCCATAGGATTTCGAGGTTGTTTGCTTATGCAACATAAATCCTCAACTTCTCTTTAGGCTTTTATATAGCCTTGTTGTACAATATGAGCCTTAACTCGTCTTAGGATTCATAGGTTGTCGTTCGTTACGACCTAAACCCTCACATCTTCTAGGCTATTTGTGTGATTGTTGCACATGAATGTAAGCCCTAAACAAATAAAATTGGCAGGATGAAACATTTAAATATTTCTCCTCTAAACTGAAGTCAATCCATAATATAGACTGGGAAGTCACCGAGGTTCTCCTTCGGATCTATGACATCCCCTAGTTCTTCCTCTTTTGGACTCTACAATAAAATGTTCCAAGTTGAGTCATTCCCCTTTCACACCTTTTTGTCCGATCTTGTTGAAAATTCCTATCCTTTTGACCTCCTTGACAATAATATTCCCTAATTTTTTATGAGATTTTTCTTAGGCGACTTTGGTTATCTAAGATATAATTAACTATAGGGGCTTGCCCTTATAGGAAGCTTTTCTGAACCCAGGTTAACATAAACCCTATTTAATTCTTCATATTAAATAGGGGAACTTGTCGGCAAATAAAATGGTTTTGCAAACCAAATGAATGTCATATATCTCTTAGTTTATTTGATCGAGTCTCATCCTCAAGTCTTTTGTTTATCCTTTGGGATAGATATAGGGTTTGTGGTATAGTGTTCTTTCATTTAAACTATGAAAAATATGGGGTCGGTTTGGTTTCATATTTTTCTAAAAACTATATATATATATATATATATATATATATATATATATATATATATATCTGTGTGTGTGTGTGTGTGTGTGTGTGTGTGTGTGTGTGTGTGTAAATTATACACCTTTCCGAAGCGGGAGGCGAGATTCCGATTTCGGCGGCCGATAGCTTCCAACGGGCAACTCCTCCAACCAAAATAGAGCTGACAGTCACTAAAGGCTAGTGTCCAAGCCTAAAGAAATCTAGGGTTAAAAATGTAATTTTTAGTTTTACAATTTTGACCCTAGAGATGAAATGTCATTTTTAAATTTGTAAATGATTAAAAATTTGTTATTTTAGAGTTTTTAAAATGGCACTCTAAATTTTCTAACCATTTCTGATTTTAATTTCTAATTTCTTTAATTTTTATACTTATTTTAAAGATAATTACAATAGTATGATAGAAATTGAGAAATTGAGTCATAGAGAGTATTTCTATTGAAAAAATTATAGAAGATTCTTGAGGACATAAAGATAATACCCTAAAAATTTCAAATTTTTAAAAATTTTAAATAGTTTTTAATAATTAAATTACTCCAGGGAGTAATTAATTAATTGAAAATTAAATACAATTAATTAAATTCTGATTTTATGTCCAAAATATCCTACTCATTGTCCCGAGTTCAGAGGTATTTTTATTGTATTTTTGTGATTTTTATTTGTCAACATAAGCATTTTTTATTGTTTTAAGGTTTTTTTAGGATTTAATTAAATCCAAACCATTTACACAAGGTCGTGTGTCCTTAGATATGTCGAAACGTGGTTGATCCACTGTGGGGTTCAAAACAGCGGATTAGTTGGGATTAAATCAGAGCCATCTGTTTCCAAACACGAAAATGGATGGCATCCGTGCATCTCCCTCATCTGCCTTAAACCTACAAATCGTCCTTGATCTAGCGACAATTTCTCACTCGATTCTCCATAAAATTGAGTGGAACTTGTTCCTAGAGCTTCATCTGGAGATGACGAATCCATCTAGATGGTGATGCATGGGTTGTGAAATTGTTCATTTCACAAAGTATCAAACCCTAGCACGATTTGAGTCCAAAGAGACATACCTTGGCCTGAGTTGATGAAACATCAATTAAATTGGTTTTGTAGCTTCGCCTTGACCTCAGAGAGCTTACCCCAACTCAATTTGAGGTAAAATTAGGGATATGGATGAATTCGATCAAGAGGGGTAACCGTTTGGACTTGAGGTGGGTTAGAGCCTATGGGAATGGCCAATTTTGAGTGGAATCTCCCTTGTGAGGTTCAGGGATGGTTTTGGAATGATCAATTCAAAGTTTTGAGAAGTTTCATGTCAACCCAAAAACTTGTTCTATTTTTGGGAGGAGAAATTGGAGAGGGTTGATGGGTTTTAGAGCTCAATTTTGCATGGACTCAACTCCTTAGGGGATGGGGAAGAGTTTTTGTCTTGGGTGGTTCAGAGCATAATGGTTGTAGCTTGTCTATTTCTCCTTTTGGGGCCTCTCAGGTTAGGCTCTATTTATAGCCATGGGAGTGTCATGGGTGAGCCTAGGCTGGTTTCGGTTCACTTGGGTTGGGGGAGTTGCAAACCATGTCAATGATGTCTTAAGGATCAAATTTTGGCTGGGAGATAAGCATTCTTGAACTTTCCAAGTCTAACCCTTGTTGGGTTCACCTATGGTGAAAATTTTATTCAAATCTTGGCTTGCCTCCATTGGTCCATTTATGAGGTGAATAAGATTGGTTAAGGCTTGCTAAATTAACCTCCCCTACATAAATTTTACAAGTCATGTAACGGATTTGTAATCGAGTGCCACATATGCTCTTCTTCTCCTCACTTCCATGAAGATGCATTAATGAGACTAATCATGAGAGGAGGATAATTTGGATAAGAGTCCTTTCCAATTGTATGATAAGGATGGTGTATGATGACTCAACCATATCATCCTTAAGCTTTTTTATGAAAGAATGACACCTCCTTCATCCTTTCATGATGGTGTTAAACCTTGGTCAAAAGTCATGGGTTATAGATTGGTGAAGGTATTAATTATGTCATGTTGAGTCTAATGGGTCATGGGTGACCCATTGGTGACATCCAATAAATTAGATTTAATTTTAATAGCCAATTAAGAGTTTTTTATGTCAAATTTGATGTCATGTTTTAAATTTTAATTTAGGGTTATTTGGTTATAATTCTATTTTAAATTAATTATTAATTAATTTAAAATGTAGGAAATTATAATATTAACTCATAAATTAGTTAAAAATGATTTTCGGTATTGAGTATTTAACTAATCTTATCAATTTGGTTCAAAATTGAATATTTTGACCAAAATTGACCTATGTTGACCAAAGTTGACCAAGATTGACCAATGTGACTTACCTAACCTTGTCATGGTTGGGTTAGTCATGGGGTCCATTGGTCTTATTAGTATGTCTTGGCTTGGTCATATTGATCAAATTTGACCATTTAGGTCAAAGTTGGCTGATTGGATCAACTGGGTGTCAATGTTGACTTTATGGTCAATGTGATGATCATTATTGCAAGATTTATCCAGATTAGGGTTTGTCACCACTGATTTTATCATTTCAAAATGTTGTCATTGTTGAGATCCACAAAAGGGTATTTTGAAAATTAATTCAATTTGTAGGGTTTTAGTGACCATAAATATGTCCAAAGAGGACAATGTTAGTAGACCTTTTGCCTTAATGATCATATTCAAATCTTTTGAAGATGTCTGAGGATCTTGAGACATAGGATTACTCAAGCTATGTTTGGTCTATAAGTATCATGTTAGGACCTTCACAAAAAGTGAGGTCAACTGTGTTCTATGTAGTTCTTTTTTTTCTCCTTGCAATATAAAGTAATCAAGTGGTGGTTATGATTTGATTAGAACTTCTTTTATTTCAAAATTTTGTGATGATATTTTCACTGATCCTTCATTTACTTTACAAATTGGCCACTTGTATTATTAAAATTTATTGAGAAACTTAAAGACCCGAGAGGGCTATGATTTCTCAAACTAGTTTATGTCACATTTCACTTTTGAAAGAGCCATGACAATCGTCTGAGAGGGAGTGCAAATAGATAGGGAGATAAGATTTGATGGGCGTAGAATTGATGTTTCTAAAGTGACAGACTAGATTCTTTTATCAATTTGGTCTAGAGATTGGAACTAAGGGGTCATTGGTAGGTTCTATAGAGAAGGTATAGTTGGTAATCTAGGAAAGAGAGACTAGAACCTACCCAGCACTACTACACATGTTGACACCAACTTTAGATTAGTCAATGTTCTTTTGGCTCGGAAGAGGTAAAGAATAGATATGCTACTATTTGTCACAATACCACAGTTAAACCTCTAAAAAATTGAAATCCTACATTGATTATGAATTATTTGCAAGGAGAAAGTCTCTTTATATATATCTTGAATTTTCTAAAACTCTGCGTTTACTTTTAACTTGCATTTGTAGGAATTAATAAACTTTATTTCATTGTTTAAACTTCTTTAAATTTTTTCTGCAGTCTTAAGTAAAGGTTTTTCATAGTTAAGATTCCTTAATTTATTTCTTTCCTTTAATTTCCCTGTGGGATTGATACTAAGGTTTTTAAAGAAAACTCTATATTACTATAAACAATATGTATACTTATGTAGTACCCCTAGTGAGAATACGTTTAATCTGAATTTTATAATATTACATTTATTCTCACTAGCCCATATAAATTAGGTCAAGTTTTGGCTATATTTAACAACATAAATATCTGTGTAATTGTGGGTCGGGTCAGTCATCCATTTTCTTGTTTTGGATGTGGCTCATTACTAAATCTTTGAAAAAACTATCTTCTTCATTGGGGTGTAGTATGCAGCATCACATGTATGCCAATCTCATGTATCGTGAATGATTGTAGGTCGCCCTTGATATAATACTCTACTCCTTGATGTGGATATTTGATACACTAGTGCAGTGAAGAAGCAAATATCTTATATTCATGGAGCCACGGTTGGTAAAGTAATACATTGAAGGATGTTTCAAAGTCTATGACATGGAATTTTGCAATTGTCACCGAATCACTGAATTTAAGAATCAATGTGATTGACTCTGTGATTATTTTCCTTATTGGTTGAAACCTCATAGCATCATTTTATCTTTCTTTAGCCTATGGGCGTTGATTTCTAAGTAAGCAAGTGTCATTAGACTCATATATTAATTGAAGTGTTGGGGTCAATGAGCACCATTGAAGGTCTAATGTTGTTAAAACTTATTGAGATATATAATGGATGGTTGTGTTCAGTAGTGCCCAATAATAAATCATCATCAGAAAATGTGACCTTGGATTGTTTTTCAATAAGTAAGCCTCGCATGAGGAAGTACTAGCCAGCTATGTTAAGCAAATTTCAGGATCCAAAATGGCTTTTATCAATGATTCTCTCATTTCCTTGGAGAGAATGAAAGCATCATACATACTTAACTTTGTTGGTGTCTTCCTCAAATTGGTTAAAACATTGTAGTCCACTTTGTTGTAAGTTGTTTCATTATTTTTTTGAGTTAGTCTTTCTTATATTTATGGGACTACATTTCTCAGTAAAATGGTATGTTTATCTTTTTCCTTGGGAGTCATGATTGGAGATAAAAGCCTTCTGCTCTGCAAACTGATTTCAATTATTTCTTCTTGTTCTTGTCTAGTGTTTTAAGGAATTATTTATCTAGCTCCTTTGTTTTTGAGTCTGAAGATTCCAACTCTATATAAATTGGTGTCCCTTGCAAATTGAGTGTGGAGATATTGTCATTATTTTCATCATCATTGACATTAATATCATTATCATAATTAGGGTTATTTTGATTGTCATCTAATCCACCGAGATCGTTTACAATCTAACAATTATCTAAATGATCAAAATTGGATTGGTTGTTTTTGAAAGCATTATCAACAAAAATAGAAAAAAAATTAATTGAATTTAAAAGTCTTTACATTAAATATCTCAGAAGCAATGAAGAAAAAGACATACAAAGTCAATGGATTAAGAGAGTTTATCCCCAGATATAAGACAACTATTCTAGGAGAAGAAAAAGAATTAAAAGAAGTATAAGGTACAAAGGGAATAGCTGCCCCTATGCTACGATGGCCTTTAATCTTTTCGGCTTCATTTTCTCTCTTGCTTTTATTTTTTTTTGTTTGGATATGGGAACGTTGATGTCGATGTTGAGGATGGAGTAGCTTTCATCTTATTGAGAGTTTTCTTTGATGACTTGGTCCATGATACCTTTCATCCATCTTTATCTTTGTAGGGATCGATACGAACAATGTCACCAACTGAGATTACATTGATTGAACCCTTTTTCGGGCTCTTTAAAGTGATCCTTTGGGATGACTATGTTCTCTGTCTTGAAGTTATAATCTAACCAGTATTTGAAGATAGAACAATCTTCAAACTTGGGTTTTAGCATTCTGTGGTAGGCACAATAATTGAACTAGTCCTTCATGTCAACTTCCCTTGTCCTTTGGCTTTAGCCAGCTTGAACCCTAGCATCTTCAATAAACTATGGAATATTTTAGCGACAGCTTCTGTCATGAATGGGAAATCTTTATTCATTCATTTTTCCATTGATTTTATTTTTACCCGTTGGTGATTCTATTAGTGGAAGTGCAATTTTAAGGATGTTTGTGGTTGCTACAGATTGGCGCTTTCTCACTATTTTATTTGTTTGGGATGCACCTGCATTGGCTGCTTACCCTTTTCTATGGTTGTGAAATTCCTTAATTTCTTTTCAAATGACTTTTCTGGCTTTTATCTTTCTCCGTTTTCAGCTATACTCATTTTTTTGTCTTCCTCTAGAAGACTATCAGCTTTTCTAAGCAACTTCTCAAATGTTTTTATTGTGAACCCATTAAACATGAATGTCACTACTCTGTGGATGCTTTTGAGAAAGATTTTAATGACATGTTATCCTTGGATTTGCTATTCACACTTTATACTAAGGTTCCTCCAACAAAGAATATAGTTTACAAAAGTTTACTCTGACTTCTGTTTTTCTATCACTAGATCTCCAACTATGATGTCATATTTGGCCCAGCAAAGCGTTGAATGAAAAGATTTTCTAACTTAGCAAAAGTCTAGACAGACCCATCGGGGAGGTCGGCATACTAATCAAAAGCAACCCCTATAAGATTATTAACAAACTGACGGAATAAAAGTGCATCACTAACCCTGCGTTGCAACAACTTGTGCGGAAGTGTGCAACAGGTTGACGGGGGTTGCTAATCCCATCAAACATTTTGAAAGGAGGTGGAACAAATCCCTTAGTGTATTGGACTGAATCATATTCCTCTTGGTAAGGGCTTCCCTTTGGAATAAAGGATCCGACCCTGACCTAAGCCAGTTTTTCTTTAACCTTCTGTTTCACCAATAGGGCTATAGTTTTTTTAATTCCACTATGAATGGAATCCTTTTTCCTTTGACTTATTTCTTTTAATTCTGCTAGTTCCTTCTTATTGATGCACCAAAAATATATGCATTTTTAGACTTATATTTTATAAGTATTTTTGGTGATATTGCGCTTTAATGGAAGATATTTTCATTTTTTATTGCAGGTTGATAATTTTTAGCACTTGAAGCAAAAAGGAAGCAAAAAAATGGAATTTTAAGTCAAAATGGCATTTTGGAGAAAAATACTCAGCGCCAATGACACCATCATGGACACCGATGGCGCCAACATGAAGGAAGGAGTCCAGAATAGCGGAGGCACCAACGATGCCAAACTGGGCACTGACGACGCCATTTGATAGAGAGCACCAAATTAATTTTGGGCCACGGGGCCGACGGCGCCATCATGGGCGTCGACGGCGCTGAAGTAGGTGCAAGGCAAAATTCTAAAAGATTCAACGAATTTGGATGCTTTTTGAAGAGTTATTTGATACACCTCTTGGAAAACCGACATTATGCTCTATTTAGAGTGAAAATTGATCAGAGAAAGAGTCGGCTAGTGTGTCATTGAGTTTTCTTTAGTGTTCAATTGTTTGTATTGTACAGTTTGTTGAGTCTAATGTGATTTCTCCTAAGAGTTGTTGGAGAGGGAGAGAAGTGAGATATTTCATCTTCCCTACATCTTCGAAGAAAGAATTAAGAGTCTTGTAAAGAGAGAAAGAGTCTAAGAGGAGCTACAAGGGATTTGCTTTGAGGAAGAGTTAAAGATAAGTGGTGTTTGTTTATTATTATTGTATAAACTTTCTTTTATTTATGAAATTCATATTTTTTCATATCTTTCTTATGAGGTCTGAGTAATTTTCTTTATCTTTCTCCCTACTCTGAAATATGATAAAATTAAGAGAAAATTTGGATGTGTCAATTTTAAAATATAAAATAAATTGTGATGATTTTTTCACTTTGTTCTTAATTACTTTTTGATTTGGCCAATTTAAATGTTAACATCTATTGTGAAACATATTATCTGGGAAATAGAGTATGAGTTTCACATTTGATTCCATAAAGGTATTTCGTTCATGGAATTGGGTGCAAATAGATAGGGAAATTTATATTACTGGGCAAAAAATTGGAGATTCTAGGGTGACAGACTAAAATCCCTAATTTGGTCTTAGTGTTTAACAACTAAAGTGAGAGTTGGCATTCAGGGGAAGGGAAGTGGGAGCTCTGGAGTGAGAGCCAGTATCCTTCCAGCCTAACCAAGGATTTAGAAAATAAACCTAAGATTAGCCAATGATTTTCTATAACACTTGACTGAGGGTAGAAAATTAAAATTGCTCATATTTGGCACAAGACATAGTAAAACCATTTATCTCTTTTATTTAACCAAAAACTCATTATAGTGGGAAAGACGCTTCTCATATTAGATAACTTCGTCACAAAAATATAGTTTGGTAGTTATTGCTTAGCTTTGCTTTACAACTTCGCTAGTAGTTGGTAATTTAGTTCTGATAGTACTCTAAATATTTGAAATTATTATAGTAGATTTTCTTTATTGTTGTGAATTTCCTCATTTAAATTTTCATTACAAATTTACACCTTCTCGTGGGATCGATATTTGGGGCTAAAACAGAAAATCTTGTATTACTTGATAATGATACGTGTACTTATATAGAATCCCAACATAAATTGCTTCAATTTCTTATTCATAAATAAGGAATCAAGTTTTTGGCGTTGCTGCAAAGCGGAGTCAACTTTATTAATTTTACACATCTATAATTTCGGGATCAAGTTTTTGGCGTCATTTTCGGGAAAGGTAATGGTAAATTAAATAGATTTGGTAAATTAGGAAATGTAAAGATAAAGTAAATAGAATATAATACAAAAAGAAAAAAATTAAAAAATTAAAAAATCCTAAAAAAATATTTTTTTTTGAAATTTAAGAGTACTTTTAAGTTTTTTGCTCGTTGTATTTGCTTATGTGTAGTATTGGATTTGAAGCTTTAGTACATTACGATTCAAAATTAGAACGTGCTATTAGAAACAACAGAAAGAAATTAGAAATTTTAACGAAATGGTGAATCACTTAGAAAATCAAATAAATGAAAATTGACAAAGACGTTTAAAAGATTATGCTAATCCTACAGCAGATGAACTTCACCTGACTATTCAAAATCCTGATGTTGCTCCTAATTCATTTGAGCTTAAATCTGTTATTATCCAAATGGTACAACATAATCAGTTTGGAGGAACACCTACTGAAGATCTTAACTTACATCTTGCTAGTTTTCTTGAAATTTGTGCTACATTTAACATGATGGAGTGTCTAATGATGTTGTTAGGCTTAGAATTTTTCCTTTTTCATTAAGGGATAAACAGGCTTAGAACTTTTCTTTTTTCATTAAGGGACAAAGCTAAAGCTTGGTTAAATTCATTAGCACTTGGATCTATCAGAACTTGGAGAGAACTATCACAAAAATTTTTAGCTAAATATTTTCCAGCCTCGAAAACTGCTAAGCTTAGAAATGATATTATATCTTTTTGTCAGTTCGAAGGGGAATCGATATATGAAGCTTGGGAAGGACTTGAGGAACTCCTTAAGAGATGTCCACACCATGTTTTACCGGATTGGTTAATAATTCAAACGTTTTATAATGGATTAGTAGGATCACTTAGAGCTATTATAGATGTTGCTGCAGGTGAATAATTAATGTCAAAACCGAAGCATATTATTTAATAGAGGAGATGGCTATTAATAATTTTCAATGGCCCTCTGAATGGGTAAATCTAAAGAGAGTAGCTAGTATTCATGATTTGATGCAATGTCTATTCTCAAATACCAGCAATGTTAGAGGAAAATTCACTAGGACAGATAATTGATACTCAATCATCTTATGAAACTATGCATGTTATAAATAATAGAAATAATAACCCCTATTCAAATTATTATAATCTTGGATGGAAAAATCACCCTAATCTTAGTTGAAATAATTATAACAATTCGATGAACCCCTCAGGAAATTCAAATAACCATGGGAATCCTAACTATAGATCTTATTATCCTCCTGGATTTAATAATAACTCACAAGTTAAGGAAAATAAGTTGACTATGGAAGAATTGATTTTGAACATGGGAAATCAAATACAAAATCAAGGAGCTGCAATTAGGAATATGGAAAATCAATTAAAATATTGTTGCTGCACTTAGTAACAAACCTTCAGGAATTCTTCCTAGAATTGTTGAAGTTAATCCAAAAGACCAGAATAAGGCACAAATTAAAGCTATTCAATTACAAAGTGGAAAAGAAGTGGAGACAAGAATCCAAAGAGAAACTGAAGTTGAGAAGGGGAAGGTGAAAATTGAAAGTGACAATGATGAAAATAAACCAATAAAATTTTTTTAGAAAAACCACCACCTCCGTTTCCTCAATGATTGAAACAAAAGAATAAAGACAACAATTTACAAAATTTTTGGAAATCCTTTAAAAGGTAACAATAAATATTCATCTCATTCAGGCATTGGAACAAATGCCAAGTTATGTGAAATTTATGAACGATATACTAAACAAGAAGAGGAAGTTTGTATATCACGAGATTGTTGCACTCAGTGAAGAGTGTAGCGCAATTATTCAGAAAAAGCTTCTTAAAAAGTTAAAAGATCCTGGTACTTTACTATACTTTGTGCTATTGGTAAGACATTTTTTGGAAAAGCCTTATGTGATCTAGGAGCTAGTATTAATCTTATGCTTCTATCAATTTTTAAACATTTAGATTTAGGAGAGATTTCCCCTACTACTGTAACTCTTCAGTTAGCCGATCAATTAATAACATATCCTAAAGAAGTTATAGAAGATGTATTAATGAAAGTGTATAAATTTATTTTTCCAATAAACTTTATTGTATTAGATATGAAGGACGATAAAGAGATTCCTATTATTTTGGGGAGACCATTCTTGCAAGAGGGAGAGCTGTGATAGATATGCAAAAAAGAGAATTAATAATGAGAGTCAATGATCAAGAAGTAACATTTAATATAGCAAAAACTATAAACTATCCTATCATAGAAAAAGATAATGAATGTTTTAGAATGGAAGTTACTGATTATCAAAGTAATGAGCAATTTAAGCGAATGTTTGAAAAAAAAATTAAGGCAAGAAGAGAATTATGAGAATGAAAATGAAATAAAAAATAAAAATTTAGATTATGTTCGGGACAAATTTGAAATTTTGGACAATTTGGAAAATGAAAATAAAAATCTTATTCTTTCAAGTATTAAACCACCTAAACTTGAACTGAAAGTATTACCTGCCCATTTAAAAAATGTGTTTTTATAAGATTCATCAAAATTGTCTGTTATTATATCTTCTGATTTAACTGAAATTCAAGAGCAAAAATTAGTATAAATGTTGAAAAAAATATAAGAAGACCTTTGGATGGACTTTAGCAAATATATTGGCTGGGAAAAAATATTACTGCTTTTTAGATGGATATACCGGGCATATTCAAATTCTGATTGCTCCTGAGGATCAAGAAAAAACAACATCTACAAGCCCTTACGAAACATTTCTTTTCATAGAATGTCTTTTGGACTATGTAACGTACCTGCGACATTTCAAAGATGTATGATGTCAATTTTTTGTAATTTAATTGAACATGGAATGGAAGTATTTATGGATTATTTTTCCGTACTCGGAACTTCATTTGAATTATGCTTAAATAATTTAGAAGAAGTTTTGGAACTATGTGAAAAAATCAACTTAGTACTAAATTGGGAAAAAAGTCAATTTATGGTTGCAGGAGGAATTACAATTGGGCATAAAATTTTTGAAAATGTCATGGAAGTAGATCCATCAAAAATTCAAGTTCTTGTGAAATTATTGCCTCCTATTACAATTAGAGGGGTAAGAAGCTTTCTAGGACATGTTGGTTTCTACAGGCGTTATATAATTTTTTTTTCAAAAATTACTAAGTCATTATGTCAGCTTTTAGAGAAAGATACAAAATTTAATTTTAATGAAGAATGCATAAAAGCATTTAAATTATTGAAAGAAAAATTAATCATTGCTCCTATAATAGTTCCACCTAATTGGGAGAAACCATTTGAAATATTGTGTGATGCTAGTGATCATGTTATTGGAGTTGTTTTAGGGCAAAGGTATAACAAATGTTTTAAAGTAATATATTATACTAGTAAAACTCTAAATGATGTCAAATTAATTATACTACTACTAAAAGAGAGTTATTAGCTATTATCTATGTCTTTGATAAGTTTAGACCTTACTTAATTGGAGCTAAATGTATAGTGCGTACAGATCATTCTGCTATCAAATATTTGATGTAAAAGAAGGATGCTAAACTGAGATTAATTAGATGGATACTTCTGCTGCAAGAGTTTAATTTTGTGGTAGTAGATAGAAAGGGCACTGATAATCAAATAGTTGATCATTTCTCTAAACTTGAATAATAAATGTTAACTGATTTTGCAAAGGAAATTTTAGAAACATTCCCTTATGAACAATTATATAGTATTGATATAAAGAATATGTCGTAGTATGCCGATATAGTAAATTATATTGTATGTGATATTCTACCACCATGTGTAAAGAAGCAATAATTAAATAAATTTATTCATGATGCAAGATTCTATTTTTTGGATGACTCATATTTATATAAACAGTATAAAGATTAGATCATCAGAAGATGTGTGACTTACAAAGAAATTGAACAAATAATTGAATGATGTCATGACTCTGAATTTGGAGGACATTTTGGAACTAGTAGAACTGCACATAAAATTTTGCAAGCTGGATTTTATTGGCTTGCTCTTTTTAGAGATTTTAATGAATATATTAAAACATGTGATCGATGTCAGCGAGTAGGAAATATTTTTAGAAGAAAAGAAATGCCTCTGGATTACACATTGGAAGTTGAAATTTTTTATGTGTGGGGATTAGATTTTATGGGACTATTTATGCCTTCATTTAAAAATTTATATATATTGTTTGACATTGATTATATGTCCAAATGAATTGAAGCTATCGTTGTACCTAAATGTGATGCTCGAAGTGTTTAAAAGTTTTTAAATAAAAACATTTTTACAATATATGGAATGTCGAGAGTGATCATTACGGATGAAAGATCCCATTTTAGGAATAAGAGGATCAAGAAATTGATTAGAAAATACAATATTATGCATAGATTCTCTACTGCTTATCATCCCCAAACTAGCGGTCTAGCAGAGATATAAAATCGTGAAATAAAGCGAATTTTAGAAAAAGTTGTAAACCCTGATAAATTGGATCGGTCTGCTAGATTAGATACTACATTATGAGCATACAAAACTGCCTATAAAACTCCTATTAGAATGTCCACATATACATTTATTTTTAGTAAAGCATGTCACTTACCAGTAGAGTTGGAACATAAAGCATTTTGGGCTATTAAGGAATTCAACTTTAAGCTAAAGTATGCTAGTGAGAAAAGAGTATTGCAACTCAATGAACTTGAAGATAGTAGAAATGAAGCATATGATAATGCAAAAATCTATAAAGAGAAAATGAAAATATGGCATGACCAAAGAATTATAAAAAAGAAATTCAAACCTAGACAAGAAATTCTATTATATAATACTAAATTGAGATTATTTCCAGGAAAACTGAAATCTAGATGGTTAGGACCATTCAATGTGATCAAAGTCTATCATTATGAAATTGTTGTTATTAAAGATCCTAAAGCTGAAAAGATATTTAGAGTTAATGGGCATCGATTGAAACATTATTATGAAGGGCACATGCCACAATTTAAAGAAATCTTGATGTTGAGTCATCCTGAATAAACATTGGTCTATCGGGCTGACTACATTAAACCAAGCATTTTGTAAGAGGCAACCCATATATATATCTATATGTCTTGGTATTTTGTTTAATAATTTTCTAATGTATTAGGAGATAATAATACCATAAAATCCTACACAATCTTATATATCATAAATCAAGACAAATTTGATATTGGACAAAAATTTGGGAACGAATTGAACCAAAAATGAAACAGACACAATTTTAGCTTTGGCGCTGACGGCGCCAGCATGGGCGTCGGCGGTGCCATTTTATAGAGTCATGGAGTCAACGACGCCATCGGGGGCACCGATGACGCCAAGTGCGGTTTCGGCAGTTCAGGGAGTTTTTGGTAGACTTTGGCGGGAATTTGCTTCAAAATAACTGGCTAAAGGTCTTTTTAAAGGCATGAAAACCATTTTAGACGGCCAAATACTTCCAAATTTTGAAATCCATGGCTTCCAATTCCAGAAACACTTCAAGATATGGCATTTTCAATTGAAGAAAGTTCATCAGTTTTGACACTCAGAAATTATATGACAAAGTCATCACAAAGAAAAGACTTATCAAGAAAAGAAACTTTGTCAATCATGGATTGAGTAATCCAAGTTCGCAAATTAAGAAAATCATAGTACTGAGATGTTGGGAAGTTCTATGTTACACTACCGCTGCAGTAGTTGTTCCACTGGTAAAAGAATTCTATGCTAACCTTCATGGAATTAACCAAGGAGTCGTCTTCGTTCGAGGTAAGGGCATACCATTTACTCTGTCGCGAATTAACGATATGTTTATGATAGAAAGCGTGTCAATCTGTCATTATGCAAACTTTATTCCAACAAAGGATTTAATGTATGATGTATACCAATTTATGACAGATGAAAGTGATAATTGGGAAATTAGAGATGAGGGGTATGTTAGTTTCTCGCTTCAATGCTAAATCCAATATCTAAATAATGGTGTTTCTTCATCTCTGTGGAACTACTCCCTATAATGAGAATTAGTAAAGTTACAAAGGAAAATGCAATTTTAAACGATTGCATTCAAATGGGAAAGCCCATTTAAGTGGGATCAATTATTTTTTAATCTATTATGAGTATAATAATGAATGGGACAATAAATAGACTGGGACATCCTTCTGCGATCTTTTTACTTTGCAGTCAATCTCAAGTACCATATGAAAGTTGGGAGAAAGTGTTATTACCCTGGGAGCCTATGGATCCTATTGATGCAAACTATTTTGGGAATGGAAATGAAGTGTTAAACATTATCTTGGATCAATCATCACATGCTTCGACACATTTAATGCCCTGTACAATTGGAAGTTCATAAGTTTTGGTGAAGAAAATAAAGAAGATAGAAAGAGAACTTCAGAATATCATAAATGCAATAGGAACTCTTACTTACCTTTTCAATCACATAGATTGGAGGATGAAGGAACACTTTGATCATACGAGACGGATTGAAGCAATTTTGGTGTAGATGTTCAAGAAGAATGAATGGATCGATGAAAATTCGACTGATCAATTCCTGTACCGACCATTCTACAATTTGTATGTATATTACTAGTCTATGGGAGATATTAGAGGAGGAAATTGTACTGAAGATGAAGAGGAGTAATTGAAGAAGTTAGACTTTCCATTGTTTAAAATTAATTATGTTTTTAATGTAATTGTGTTGGATTTGCTTTGCTTTGAAACTTCTATCACTTTAATTGTATGTACAGCGTAGTTTTCAGCGTTCTAGTGTTGTGGCTTGCTTTGATGTTGAATTATAATGTGATTTGCTTTATGTATGTCTTAGTGTGATTAAAAATCTGTGTTTGTAAAAATTTGGAATTTCATATATAAAAGTCAGTTTTGTGTTGTTTGTAAAACACTTGTTTGTGGACTATTTAAGGATGAATATTATTGTTTAAAGAGACTAATTAGACTTTGAAGTAAATTGGAAATAACTGATGTGCGAAAATAATCAAAATTGAATATTTTTGGCACTGGCGCTGACAGGCGCCAACTGCGCCCGAGCCCGAAAATCCCCAAATATTTTAAAACTTTGTAAATTGCACAGTGAAAATGTCATTTTTATCCCTTCAGTCACCTTCAACCTTTGGTTTACACCCCTAGGGCTTGGAAACACTTGGATTTAAAGGAATTAGAGGACAAAAGAATTTTGGATTTCATCTTCTCTTGGTAAGAGCTACACTTTGAACTAAAATTTTTTTATTTCCACTAAGGATTTCTCCTACATTACTAAGATCCAAAATTTTAATTTTTTTTAAGGAGATTTTGAGAAAAATCCTTTCGTGAAGAACTCTTACTTAGTGGATTTAAGTTTAGAACGTTCCACATTGTGATTTTCAAAATTATTGAAATTTATTTGGATTTTGTTATTATTTTTTCTTTCTTTCGAAGATTGCAATGGCACCAAGGATGAGCAAAGGAAAGAGGAAATTGGAATTTGATGACAAAAGATTCATCAACTTCAAAGCTAACGTTCATTTCAATAGTCTACTAAATACAAAGAAAATAATTCTAGATCGAGCGTTCAAAAATCCGGGTCGTGAAGTCGAGAGATTGATTGTTGCTCGGTAGTGGGAGAATTTCTGTTACTTTACTTCCGAGGCTGTTAGTGGTATAGTCATGGAGTTTTATGTCAATTTTAAAGAGACTTCTGATGATCACGTCTATATTCATGGTAAAATGGTTAAATTCATCCCGAGGAGGATTAATGAAATTTATCAGTTGCAAGGAGCATTTCACTGTGAGTACAACGTAGTCTCTGCTACGAACGAGGATTTGGATGAAGTTATTTCATTTCTTATTGATGGAAGAGAAGCTTTGAAGGTCAAGAATAGTGTTAAGATAAACTTCCTTGATTCTATGTTAAATGTAGTATCTAAGGCCTAACATTACTTTATATATGCCAGAATGATAACTAGGAACCACCATAGTGAAGTTACTAAGATAGAGTTATCCTGAACTTCTGTATTCAACAGATGGGCAGTCTAGATGTTGGTTCTATACTCTATAAGAACATTTGTTCCATTGCTCTAAGTCAGACGATTGGTGGATTAGGACACCCTGCCCTAATTTTCACATTATATGAGCAATTAGGAGTTGATTTTAAAATTGATGAGGAAAGGATTGAGCCTCTTAAACCTATTAGGCCAGCAAATATTAAAACCTATGAATCTCATGTTGGATGGAGAACAAGAATTAGGAGTAGAGATATTTCTTCTACTTCTAGTACCCCTACTCTCCAGGAACTTATGGAACATATGATGGTCCAGCAAGGAGATATCTTGAGGATATAGAACGAGATTGAAAATTTAGAGGCCAGGAATGCACATAATGATAATTTAACAAACAAAAGTTTGAATATGATGCTACATATGATGATGTTATGGTTAGATACATGAGGGGTGGCCACTCAGAACAGTTTCCAAGTCACCCTATCTTTACCCCTTATCAACAGCTGAACTTTAATATAGAAGAAGCAGAGAAGGAGGAGGATGAGTGAAGATGTCTTCTTAATAATAGTTTTGATCTTTTATTTAGTTTATAATTTGTTGTACTTTATTGTTGTTATTATTTAGTTTGTTGAGTGTGATACTTTCATTTGTATTGAATGTTGTGTTGTGAATTATAGTCTGTAGAGCTGTTTTTAATTGAAATTTATTTTAGTACTGTTGTTTGTTTTAGTACTTTGTTGTATTTATTTTTAGTTAACTCTTTCTCAATAAATATTTTTTATATATATTATGTGTTATTTAATGTTTTAAGTCTTGTAACTTTTCATGTTAGCACCTGTAATATTTCAAAGTTAAGTTTCAAAAGTTAAACCTTCAACAGGTTAAGTCTTTTCTTTATGTATTAACTGTTTTATTTCACCCCACATTTTTAGTTTTTCATGCTTAATCTTCTAAACAAGTTTAACTTTGGGGGGGGAAGAAAAATTTATTTTTAAAGAAACAAACTTAATTTTATTTGTCCTCAATTAGCTATATTTTAAAATTTTTTAATTTAACATGACCTATGATAGTAGAGCCCAACTTTAGATAATTATTTTTGTGTTTCTAAAAATATATAGTAAGCTTAAGTAAAAATTTTCAATGATAAAGGTTAATTCTAGGGATTAAGGTATTTGGTATGAGAGAATAAAACTATGTTTTCCAGTTTAAGTAAGGAAATTTATATTTTTGAAGTATTAAGAATCTTAGAGTTTCATGTAAAAAGAAAAGATTAAAACTTTATAAAAAACCTTCAAAGCTAAGATGAATTTATAAAGTGAAGGATGTGAAAAAAATTTTAACTTGAAGAAGAGGATAGTGAAGTTCAAAATTATTAAAGGCTATCCAGATATAGTAATCCTTACATGAAAAAGATAAAAAAAAAAAAGAAAAGCAAAAAAACAAAAGAAAAAAAAAGAGAAAGAAAAGTAACGAAAAATATGTGAGGAGAAGCTTGATGAGATGCCTAATCAAAAACTGGCTTCACTTGAATCAACTTAAGAAAAAAGGCTTAGCTACATTCTCTAAACATGTATTTAAGTATTAGCATAACTAGTAAAGTTTTCATGAAGTTCTTTTTCATATGGATATTCTATGTGGCTTTACTATGACAATTTGTAATTTTTTTCTTGAAAAGAATAGAGAATTAAAAAACTTAGACTTGAGTGCTAGATATTTTTATACCTTTAGCATTAACTTGAGTTATTTTAATTTTTTCTTAAGTTATGTTATGATATTTAGTAGACCAAAATATGGAAATCTATAAGCTAAACTCTTTACTATAAGTCATATTTTTATGTAGTATAGGAGTTAATTGAGAACAAATAACATTTAAGTTTGGGGGATTTTGATGCACCAAAAATATATACATTTTTAGACATATATATTATACTCATTTTTTGTGATATTGCGCTTTAAAGGAATGTACTTTTCATTTTTTATTGTAGGTTGATGATTTTTAGCACTTCAAGAAAAAATGAAACAAAGATGATGGAATTTGAAGTCAAAATGGCATTTTGGAGAGAAATACTCAACGCTGACGGCACCAGCATGAAGGAGTCCAGAACATCGAGGTCACCAACGACACCAAACTGGGCACCAACGGCGCCATTTGACAGAGATCGCCAAATTAATTTCGGGCCACTGGCGCTGAAGTTGATGCAGGGCGAAATTCTAGAAGATTCGACGAATTTGGATGCTTTTTTAAGAGTTATTTGATACAGCTCTTGGAAAACCAACATTATGCTCTATTTAGAGCAAAAATTGATCAAAAAAGAGTCGGCTAGTGTGTCATTGAGTTTCTTTAGTGTTTTGTGTAGCGTGGTGAGTCTAAGTGTGATTTCTCCTAAGAGTTGTTGGAGAGGAAGAGAAGTGAGAGATTTCTTCTTCCTACATCTCGAAGAGAGAATTAAAAGTCTTGTAAAGAGAGAAAAAGTCTAAGAGGAGCTACAAGGGATTTGTTTTGAAGAAGAGTTAAAGATAAGTGGTGTTTATTTATTATTGTTGTATAAACTTTCTTTTATTTATAAAATTTGTATTTTGTCGTATCTTTCTCTTTAGGTTTGAATAGTTTTCTTTGTCTTTTTCACTAATCTGAGATATGGTGAAATGAAGAGATAATATGCATGTGCCAATTTTAAAATATAAAATAAATTATAATAATTTTTTCACTCTGTTCTTAATTTACTTTTTGATTTGGCTAACTGAAATGTTAACATCTGTTGTGAAACATACTATCCGGGAAATGGAGTATGAGTTTCACAACAAAGTGAGAATCACATTCAATTCTATGAAGGAGTATTTCGTTCATGGAATTGGGTGCAAATAAATAGGGAAATATATATTATTGGGCGAAGAATTGAAGATTCTAGGGTGACAGACTAACATCCCCAATTTGGTCTTAGTGTTTAAGAACTAAAATGAGAGTTAGCCTTCAGGGGAATGGAAGTAGGAGCTCTGGAATGAGAGTCAGTATCCTCTTAGCCTAACCACAGATTTAAAAACTAAACTTATGATTAATCAACGATTATCTATAACACTTGACTGAGGGTAGAGAATTAAAATTGCTCCTATTTGGCACAAGACATAGTAAAAACATTTATCTCTCTCATTTAACCAAAAACTCATTTTAGTAGGAAAGATGCTTTCTCATATTGGATAACCACATCACAAGAATATAGTTTGGTAGTTATTGTTTAGCTTTGCTTTACAGTTTTTCTAGTAGTTAGTAATATAGTTATGATAGCACACTAAACATTTGAAATTAGTGTAGTAGATTTTCTTTATTGTTGTGAATTTCCTGATTTAAATTTCCATTACAAATTTACACATTTCTTGTGGGATTGATATTTGGGGCTAAAACCGAAAGTCATGTGTTACTTGATAACGATATGTATACTTGCATAGAATCCCAACATAAATTACTTTAATTTCTTATTCATAAATATTGAATTAAGTTTTTGGTGTCGCTGCAAAGCGGAGTCAATTTTATTAATTTACACATCTATAATTTTGGGATCACTTATCATCAGGAATATGTACTACCTGTGGTCAGATAATCTCAAAGACATGTGCTAGTTTCACTTGTAGCAAACCATGTAGATTTGCTAAAATAGTAAACATTTCTTCAATTTGATTTTTATGGCGATCAATTTGTTTGTCTCATTGTTGTATGGCCCTTTGTAATTCTTTTTTGTGGTCTTCTTCACTTCATATAGAAGAACTGGCATGATTTTTTACCATGTTAACTTCTGCGGGTGCTTCCTTCATGTCGTCAGGGAATTTGCTTCTCTGTTTGCTGAAAAGTACTTTACCTGGGCTCTCAATTTTTGTAGTCATTTGAACAGTTATCTAGAATGCAACTTAGCAGGAATAAATGTGTTTTTTTACATCACTAGAGTAGTCCCTTACTCTAGAGGTCAATGGATCTCTGATTTTACTGGATTCTCTTTGCTTTCTCTTCCTATTGTTTACCTTAGAGTCCAAATTAGCAAGGGAAGGAAAAAAAAGCTATCTTTTTCAAGAGGTGATCCATAAATTGCCAATAAGTTCAATGCATGGGACAGAATTACCTTGCTGAAGATTATTCTAACTACCATTCCTTTTTATTGTTTACAAAGTGCACAAATGTATAAATTTATTATTAATCAGTTGGAGAAAGGCTTCGATAGGTTTACTTTGGAGTGGGCACTCATCTCAAATACACTGGATAAATTGAAAAAAACTGTGTAAACCCATTGATAAAAGGGGGTTGGATTTTAGATCCATTGATGAGTCTTTGCATATCAACTTTATAAAATTGTGGGTTAAATTCAGAACTCAGAAGTCATTATGGGCTAATCTTATGAAGAATAAATATTGTAATGGTGCTCTTTGGTCTGTCATCCTTAACTGATTGATTCAATTATTTGGAAACAAATGCTGAAACATAAAGTTGCTATTGAACAGTTTATCAAATGGGATTTTGGGGAAGGAAATCTAAGCTTTTGGTATGAAGAATGATCTCCTTGGGGACCACTGGTTGGTCTATATGGGGCCCTCAGCAGCTAAATTTACTTGTGAAGAATTGTTGGAGTGACAGTATTTGGGATGTATAAAAGCTTATCCAATTTATTTCCTCTCAAGATGCTTCTTATATTAGTAAATTGCCTCTTAACACTCAGGGTAAAGATGCTCTTATTTTAAGAAACACATGGTATTTCTATGACTAAGACTATTGCTCATAATATCAATCAACCTTTACAACAATTTAAGCTAAATTGGTTATGGTGCAAGCTGTTGAAACCTTCTATTTCCTTTTTTGCTTTGGAGAAAACTACTCAAAATGTTGCCCACTGATGATATTGTTAAGCTCAAGGGTCTTAGACTCTCTTCTATTTGTTTATTGTGTAAATAATAGGAAGAATTTTTCTCACATAGTTTTGGCGCCTCTCTTATGATTTACTTGGGAACACTTTACCTGGGAAATTGTTCTCTTCTGTTTGAGATTGGTGGCTTGACTGGGCTTCCCATCCCAATCCTATCATTAAAGAGTGTGCGCGCCCCAAAAAAAACACTCCTTCAAAAGTGACTAAAATCTACTTACAAAGCTGACAGTATTTTTAAAGATTAGCCCAATTAACTGATCAACTGAAAGGTTAATGGTCAGTTTCGTCGAACAAGAAAGCCTGCAAAGCCGATCAAAAGGTTTTATTTTTTTAATTTTTCAATACATCTTACCATCCTACAAAATTTTTTGCTACCCAGGGAAAGATACTTGATTTATTAAAAAATTTTCTGAATGCCTGCAATTACATTGCTCATATGCCTCCACAGTCAAGCCAATTAGATAGATCGAAGGCCAGTTTCAATGTGAAAAAAGCTATGACATCAGAACTTTAGTTTGTCAAAATTTTAAAATATAATTGATTTTTTTAAAACAAATTCAATAGTGCAACATTCTACATTTTGAAAACATATACAGATGATCATGCTGGGCACAAAAACAGTGCCACATAATAAAAATTTGAAACAAGTATTTGTTTCATGACACCAAAAAAAAACCATTCTTGAACTATAAGGAATTAAAAAAAAAAAACTTAATGGATTTTCAAAGTCTTGTTCATTTTGTTAATAAATCATATCACGAATCGCAGTTCAGAAAAACTTGCAATTGACAAAGTTGTTCAACAAAAATAATACAATAGGCCGGGAGAAAATATTATGTCTAAAGATTACTCTTATTTTTTATTTATTTACTTTAATTTCTACTTTAATTTGAAATAAAAACTATTTTATATGAGCCCAAATAAATATTTATTTCTAAAATATTCAAAAAAATCTAAAAATTATTCGAAGTGTTTTAAAAATAAAAATACTTTAATAATATTTTAAAAATAGAAAAATAATTTTGAATATGCCCTTAATTAATCTTTATGAATAATTTTATTTTGAAACGATGAATGAAATTGATTGTAAAGAAATATCTTATGATTAAGAAGATAAATAATGCTTGTGACAATTAGAACAAGCAATTACCGAAAACGAAAGAACTAAATGTTCAAAAATGAATTTAGGTGGGTCGTACTTCTTGAGGGAACAATTTTTTGCTTGAAATTTAAGAAAAAAAAGTTAATTTGCATTTGCCAATTAAAAAATGCAGTCATTCGAATTAGAATTACCAATATACTACCAAAAAAATGCATGGATTGCCATTAACAAAAAGGAGTATATTTTGGCTGCTTCCTGCAAAATAGGAAAATAAGCCTAACAGACAAATTCTGTGGAAAACAGTTACTACAGAGGCTTACTGGCACTATTTGACATAAGCGATGCAGCAGCCGCAGAAGCAGTGGCAACAATACCTGCTGAGNATATCTGTGATTAGAAGTGTCATGTGGTAAGACCAAGTATATGTGGTTATTAACAGTGCGATGTGGGCTTTAAGACCTGATAGTGTAAGTGACAAACAAATGAGGATAATTATATTATTCGCAATTGGTGATCGGTTGAGTTTTTTGTTTTTCCATCATTGCTCTACATAACATTACGAAACTCAAATGAGTCAAAACCCACATTACATATATGAATGCATAATAATTCACTGGTTTGGGAGCAAAACATCAAACAAATCACACCGACGGCCAACAACCATCCATGCATAACCAAAAAAAAAAATCACGACTAATACAAACCACAGCAATCGATGCAAAGCCACAACCAAAAACAAAGCCAACCCTTACCAAGAACCAACATTGCAAAACCGCACCCACAATCACACCCAACAAAGACCACCAAACCACACTCATACCCATCTTTGGATGTCACTTCGACTAGCGATAATAAATTCACAATTTTTATGTGAATCGACAACAATCAAGCATATCACTTCATCTTTCGGTGTTCACGAAACTTATAAGGAACTTTACTAGCTAGATATGTACATATGTGGTTGTGCCTTCGAGCTTTACAAGTAAAGTTCACTGTCACGTCTACACCCACAACACAGAGAAAAATTGAGAAGCCCAAAGACAGCCAATGTGTTGAAACAAAAAGCACTAAATCACCACCATAGAGGAAAACTGAGAAGCCCCAAAGCACAACCAATGTAGTAAAACGAGAAGAAACAAACCACCGCCACAAAGAAAAATTGAAAGCCCTAAGGCACAACCAAAGTGATAAAATGAGAAGCACCAAACCACCGCAATAGAGGAAAACCGAGCAGCCCCAATGGCACAACTACATAAGTAAAATAAGAAAGACCAAACCACCAGCACAAAGGACAACCAAGAAGCCCCAATAGCACAAACACATAATTAAAACGTGAAAAACCAAACTACCACAACAGAGGACAACCGAGAAGNAGTCCTTCACAAGATGTTAGATTTATGCTTTATTTAATGGTGTTTTTGCTTTAAAAAAAATGTATGTTTAAAAACTGTTTTAGAAAAAAAAAATTATTCTAAAGTTGAACGGAAATAGCAGTTGAAATTACCAAGAAAATGGATTTTTTTGGAAAGCACTTTTTAATAAGCTTTACAACCAAACTATTTACCAAATGAATAAATGACAATTCTTGAAAGGGAAAGCATTAAGAAAAAAATTTCAAATGAGGCCTTAGGGTATGTTTGGGGTGGTTGTTGCTTTTTGAAGAAGCAACTGTGAAGCCGCTTCCCAGCTAATGTCAGAAAACAGTTGTCGGAATAACAGTGAGGCTGTTTGGATAATCTACTATGCAGCAGCTTTTTCTGATGAAAAAGACATTTATGCCCTTATATATGTAAATCAGTTGAATAACTGTAGTTTTCATGATAATTACAATAGGTTAACAATAACACTTCCAGTTATACAAAGACACATCAGAATTCCAAATTTCTCCAGTGTATCAATTGCAAGTCATCATTTTATGCATACTATTATAATAATAAAAATTATAAAAATAACTATTATTGCTATATTGATGTTCGCTTTCATGTCTAAACGATCAAGTCTTCAGCGTAATTTTTATCCATAACATCTCACCTAACTTATTGAATATGTACAACGAACTCTATATCATCAACCCAACAAAAAAATCTGCACTCTCCACTCATAGCTGCATTATATTGTTGGTGTGTATTCAGAACACTGCATACCACAATGGCAGCATAGAGCTTTAAAAATATCTAATGACCTTAAACTTATTTTTCCTGAAGTGATAGTATATTATGTTTTTAATTGATAAATTTGACTATATATAAAACAGAACAAAGACATAAAAAGGTTCATAATTTGAAAAAAAAAAAATCAGATAAAGAAAAAAAATGCATCTCTAAAGGTATACCCTTGGAAACTTAAATACCAAAATATGAAAGAGAATAGAAATGAATCAATCCTCAATACATTTAAATCAATAAACATCAACATAACTACAAAATATTAATCAGATATAATCAATGAACTCACCAAGGCATCCATAATGTCTTGATGAAAGCGCTACCAGCGCCCTAACTCGGGCGCTAAAACAAATGCCCCCGGGCACTAAACTGCGCCCCGATTTAGGGTGATTTGATCCCGCAAGATTGAAGCCCCACGAGACTTCGCGAAAGTGGGAACCCATAAGAATTAGCGAAAGCAGAAGTACCCGCACGAGAGCATGGAGCTTGCAAACCTTCGCAGGAACGAGCAGGTGAGCAGGATCGCGAACATGCGCGATCCAGATGGAAGCCAATGGTGGAATTTGGATTTTCTGGATTTTTTTTAGGCTTCCCACTCTCGTCCTTTGTGTAGAAGCTTCCTTTACGAGTCTAAAAATTTCTATCTTTGGGGATGAGGGAGTCGGATTAGAGTAATGTTTGAGTTTAGTTTCAGATCTTTTGTGTGGAGTTTACTTCCCCCTTGTGGGTTGTATCTATGGAGATGGTAGTGCTCCAGCTGTATCCCCTACGCAATGGTGATTGTATCCTCCCCTTCTATCCTCCCTAGATTATCTCTTTCACTCCCCTTAGCCACCGACCACTTTAAGCTTCTAACCATCACACAATCGCTACCAACCACCCACAACCCTTTCCATTTGCAGTCCCTTCAATTCCACACCTTCCCTTTGCTACCACCCGCCTTCTGTGGCTATCGCACCCTTCGAATCATTCCCCTCCCTCTAACCGACCACCACCCATTAAGTTACATCTTAGGAGTGTTGTTGGTGCCATTTCAGTTGTGATTTGTTATTTTTGTTGGAGTACTGATATAATTTTATTTTAATATTAATGAAACATTTTTTTGTTGTTTTTGTGTTTCCTCTACTCCTTTAACATGTCTTCTCTCAATTGTATCATCTCCTTCACACCCTCCTCATCAGGTGTGTTGAAGTCATTCGTGCAGAAGTCTCTCTCGAGAACTGATTGAAGTGCCTGATGTTAGTATGCTTCTACATGTCTGCATGTGGGAACTTCATCCAAAACCCTGAAATCAATATCGTCCGGAGATGGATGTCTCCGTATAAAATTACGTAAGGCTGTCATTGCAACAACAATCTTTATACATTTTTTTAAGGGATATGTCGATATATCTTGGAGTATGACTCAATTCTTCAATATGCTGAATGTTACGCCGAATGTTCTCTCGATAACATTTTGTAATGATGAGTATTTTTTATTGAACAATTCATTCCTTCAAAGTCAAGAAAATGGCATCTCATATCGGGGAAGGGCTTTAAGAAATCTCATTACATAGGATATCCCGAATCGATGAGATAAAGTTTTCAAGAATAATAACATTATTAGTACAACTCTTCAAATATAACACTTCATATATGATTATGAATGTACTAAACAGCTGGAGACATTGACAATTTGTATTCACAACTCTGGGCGAAATTTGAAACAACGAATATCTTGAGCACTCCCTTCTCTTCCTGACATTAAGAACATAAAACACATCTTAAAATCACAAACTACTAAGATATTTTGTGTTGCAAATCCATAACATCCTATATATGCAATCTTGTCATTGCTGTCAAGCTGTGCATCGATATGTGTCATCAATTGCTTCTATACAATCATACTTAAAAATTTAATTAGAACAATTCTTTTGGTAAAGCATCCATGCAAACTAAAAAGATAAATGAATACCTTAAAGAACGACATGCATCTCATATCATTACAAATTTGTCTCGGTATATGAGCAAAAACAAGATCCATAAATTTAACAATGTTGTTTGTCATTCTAACTAAAGATTTAACCTAAAATCGAGATATCTGCTAATCGTCATTGTTGAGTGTTGGAATTGCTCAGAAGTAGCATGAATGGACTCATTATGTGTCAAAATATATAAAATGATAGCTAGTACTTCCCTGGGCATAAATCTGGACGATTAATGCATCCCATAATTTTTTTTGCAATTCAACCAGCAAATCAAAAAAATAATTTACATTTGAAACAAACTATGAATTCTGGCAGAATGAGCTTGGAGAAGGTCACCAATCCACTCGTCACCCACAGACAACGATGCACATGGTATCATGTACAAATTTATCCGATAGTACTTATTGATAAAACACATTGTAGTAGTCATAATAATTGTTCATTCCACTGGCTCTAAAATCACATCTTTTTTTATGAGTCCATTCGACTATTTTATGCATGTCAGAATATATTAAAAATAATAAATTATGCTATAAGGGAACAATTACATAAATAAAACACTACAACTAGTGCGAAACATAAATAATGAAATGTCACAAAAACAAATCACATAATATTAATCGACATAAACGTTTAAATTATTACACACCAATGAGTATAAGAAAGAAAAAGAATTCAAAACAACTAGGTTGATTGTTTAAAAAATATCGAGGTAAGGAATCTTTCGTTCTGACACCATCATCATGAAAGCCTCCCGCTTTGTTCGATGACATATCGAATATCTCAAGAGTGGAGTGCAGTAGCTTCATGACTTTTGTCATGCTTAGGTATCCTTGAATAGGCGTGCAAGCACCAGATGTCATACTGGTGCAGATCGTGACTAGCTGTGAAATCTGCTCAGATAATTATTGGGGGTTCATTTTCTTTTTTCCACTTCTGTGTGGATAGTGTTGAACGCTTGGAATGCCTTGATTCACCTTTATTCCCTCTCCTATAGTGCTTCCTATTAAAATTCTTTTGAATGAGCATATCCGTACTCATCCAAATTCTGGGGGAAGTCATGCGTTGTCTCCCAGATATTGGAGCACATAGCCACAACACCGAGAAATATAGAATCAAGTTTATTCTTAAGCTTAGGGTCTATGCCAAAAATCTTAAATTGTTTGGAATTGAGCAAGACCTAAGATTGATAAAATTGAATTTTAATAAATATAATAAAATGAAAAATTCATATAATATTTTCTACCTGATGAAGCTCTCTCCATCACTCATTTGATGTGTTCCCTATTTTCTTAACAAGGTCACAACCAAATCCAGTTGACCATCTCTTTAATTCCTTCCACAATATTTAATTTTTTTTAAGTTGATCTCATTTGTTTTTCAACCAAGTTTTTCATGCAATCTTCTTGTTACTTTCATAAAAGTTTTTTGTTATGTTTTGTCAATCTTCTTAATTGAAGCATGTGATTGATCTATTATCAATTTATATCATTTTCAAGCATAAATCATAGAATGTGATCTTGACCTCCCTCGCCCAAATGGTCGATATATGACTTTTATTTTGTTTCCCATCTGATGTATCTAGTAGATGAAAAATTTTGAGAAAAGAATATAATTTATCTTACAATTAAAAAGTAATCATAAAAATTGAAAAAAAAAATTTAAACAAAACCAGATCGAATTAGAGCTTAATGAGATCAATTTATCAAAAATTGCTCCATCCAGAATCACCAATTGAATCATTCAGCCTTTAAGGCAGTAATATTTGTGGTTAGCAGTGTCAAGTGTGGTCTTTTATCAGGTAGTATCTGTGGTTAACGGTGTGATGTGTGCATTAAAACCAGAAAGTATCCATGATTAACAGTGTGATGTGTGCTCTAAAACTATGTAGTATTTGTGGTTAACAGTGTCATGTATGGTAAGACCAGGTAATATCTATAGTTATCAGTGTTATGTGTGGTCTAAGACCAAGTATTTGTGGTCAGCAATGTCATGTGTGGTAAGGCCATGAAGTATATGTGATTAACAATGTGATGTGTGATGTGTGATTTAACACCAGACAGTATTTATGGTTAACAATGTGATGTGTACTTTAAGACTAGGCAATATCTATGNGATCAAATTGAAATAATTGCCAGATTTTAAAATTATCATTTGTCCTAACCCAATGTTTGACGTTTTGAATCGTAATTCTTCAATCATTTTCATTGCATGCAACATAAGTTGTTATATCTTTCTTGGTAAATAATCTTGAACAGCTTCTATTCACGATATTTTAAGTTTATAATTTCCTCCTAATCACCTAGAAGTTATTTTATCTTCTCATTTAATGGTTAAATTTTTTATCCTTAATTATGCATTTCCAAACTACACAAATCTACTTTAAATAGATGCTACTACTACCACTAGGTTGTTTAGCACTACTCAGCAACAATGTGGGAAAGTTAATCGATTAAATCGTAGCTGGCATTACAAAAAATTAGACTACAAGTATACATTTCCTCATAGATAAAAGCTTTTATAAATAAAAGGTTAAGTGGATGGATTATGTTAATAGTATTTGTAAAACAAAAAACATTGATCCAAATGTCACAACATAAATGATCCAATTATAGAAATGGAACAGCAAGTGAATGTGGTCTAAGCATAATGGATTACATGATTTATGAGAAAAAAAGTAATTTGAAAACTGGATGGTTGAAAGTAGGCACTTTTTGAGAAATAGAAATCCAAGTGGAATATATTGTATGAGGAAAAAGATTAGCAATAAAGTAACGAAAGTATGGATTAGATTTGTGAGCGATAAAGTAAGGAAAGTATGGATTAGATTTGTGAGTAATAGGACCGAAATGGAAAATGTAAATATAGCATGCATTAGTTCCAAAAAGGCCATGAGAAAGACAAAAAAGATTTAAGTATATTACGCAGACTAGAGATAATTTTACATAGCTGAAAGTACAATTTAACCAAACATGGTATCTTGCTATAAGGAGTACATGAGAAAAGCCTGCATTGATCATTGCAAGTCATATGCTACCAGCTTCAAGAAAGTGAGGATCCCATTGAACAACAATTCTTATTATTCCAAAAAAAATGAGGGCAGACCTACCAATACTCATCCGCCAGCACAAAAAAGTAAATAATACACTCAACGTTTACCTCCCTTCCATAAGTTTTAGCTATCTGAGATGATAGAAGGACCAAAAAGGTATGAAGATAATTTGAGGGATTGAATTGAACACTAGAAAATTTTCAGAACTAAGATGGAAAAATCTAAATAATACAAGATGCATATTGATCTTGAAAACTCAGATAGATTGTGCAAAATGAAAATTGCGTTTAGGTGAGAAAAAGTTAAAAAAGTTAGCATAGAATAAGCATCTTAAGTCATTAGCAAGTTAGACTAATTTGAAAGTTAGCAAAGCCAAGCAAGTAGGATAGGCAGATTATATTATACATATTTCAGGAAAGCAAAGCTGCCGATTAATCTTACTAATAAAAAAAAAATGAAGATTATGTCTTTCTATCAAGGCAAATTTAACATGATGTGTTGCTGTTCAAAAGGCAGATCAAATTTGTATGAAAAACAAGCAAGTATTCCACGTGTCCATCCCTTTTACCTCTAAAACACAAATAAAATACTTGCAGAAAAACTCCTCACCTATATTACAAGAATCAATTTATTTTTGTAGAACACTGCATGATGTAGCACAGTCAAACGAAATCTAATGCTTCGCACAGTTATTGAAGAGATTTCTTTTGACATCACTAAAACTGAAATTTAAAAATAAAAGTTGACATAACTTCACCCCTTCATTTTTGTTATGAAAAGTAATAAATCTATTGGTTGTATATTAGGAAGCTTGATTATTGGAAATCTAATATATATATTTTCTATATTAGGTAATATAATTAGAAGAGATCTAACTATAGGATGTTTCTGTTACACGGATGCCTAGCGCCTAAGAGTAATTTGATCTTTTTTGTGCCTAAGGGCAATTTTATCTTTTGTCAATAATTATTGTTTAATATAAATAGGGCTAATACGTTATGTTTAGGATTAGGATTAACATGAGATTTGGTATTGAGTATTAGGTTTAGGATTGAGAGAGATTTTCTACCTCTTTAGTTATAGGTTTTTATCATTTATTTTATATGTTTGTGATTGTGTTATTTGCTTTGGAGAGAGAAAATATTTGTTTTGCCCTAATTCCTATAAAGAATCCTATCAAACTGGCATCAGAGCATTTGATTTCTGAAGAAAAAAAAATTCGAGAAAGGGATTGTGGATTGAGGCATGAAAGCTGGAAAGCTGATGCGGTCGAACTAGCGTCTTGTGACAATAGAGTCGCAATCAAGCTAGCTGGGATAGAACAACGGGATCGCGGTCATCTAGGAGGAGAAAGGATCGTGACGAGTTCCAATAGAGCTAATTGGGAATTGACAATAGAATCACAGCTTGTCGTTTGCTACGATACAGTCATAGTCGAGTTATCTGTGATTGCAGAGAAGCCAAATTGCAGCATCGGGATCATATAGAAACAAAATCAGAAAGGCAACAACGCCAAATCACAGAAAGGGCTAGCGGGGACACAAAAGATGGGATCGCAGTGTACATGCGACAACTAATCATAGTGTACAGAAGTTTTGCATCGTTTTTTATTGAAATATGTGATTGGGATCGCTGCAATAAAAGAGTTATGCACCACTCTTGACAGAGACTCACGAATGGGATCTGTGACTGACAGAAATCCCGATTACAAGAGTCCGGCAATAGGAATTCCTACACTAATACGCGTACAAGAAATTAGATTGTTGGTTTAGAAGTTACGCATGGCTTCCAGTAGTCCTATACCAAACAGCATATAAGAATCCAGGGATCGCGACATCTTGAGTTTCGTGCATGCCAAAAGCCCCAACAAAAATTTGGAATCTATCAATTTCGATGTAAAGTTGTTATGAAATAATTACAGATAAGAAAGTAGATGATTTGGAGAAAGCATTGGAAGAAAATAAGAGTCAAATCAGATATAGAATTGAGAAGCATTTCTCGGCTATGGAGAGAAGGTTGAAGAGGAGGTTCAAAGCCCGAGAAGAAATAATAAAGAAGATCGCAGGCTCCCGCACAAACCCGTCATCGCTTATAAAGGGATAGAGCGAAGGAATTAAAGCAGACTCAAGTGACAAGACATAGAAGGAATAATGCAACATCTGGAAGATTGCAATGAGAATTAGCAAGCAGAACTGGATGACATGTGATTCACGGCTAGAGAAGATCGGTTTAAAGGATTTCAGCCCAGAACAGAGAATCACAATAGGTGGGACCCTGACCAAGGGTTGCATTCGATAACATCAGTGTCTTTTGTTACATCAACTTTTCGAGCGGAAGAGATTCAGGAGCCTATAAGGATGAGCGAATTGATTATGGGACGAGCCAGACTTATGAAAGAAAATGAATCAATATGGTAGTCGACTGCATTACAAGTAGAATGAATTTTGGTCAATGAAATTCAGGAGACTCGGGCATGAGAAATTGAAGACGTTGGACTTTGAAAGAGAGGATGCCTATGGTTGGGCTTATTGTGTGGAGAAATGCTTCATTGTTAAAAGGTTGATGTAGGAAGAAAAATTGATGGTGATGGCTTTGTGTTTAAAAGGAAAGGCTCTAGCATGGTATCAACGGAGAGAATAATATCAATCAATCCAAACAATGGAAAAATTCAAAAATCAATCGGAGCACTTCAAAACCACCAGAGTAGGGTTTTTACATAAGCAATTTTCTTGCTTTGGTCTAGGAAAGAACCATCATGGAGTATAAGAAAAAAATTGAAATGATATCCGGCAGTTTTAGAGGGATGTCAGAAGAAGTGTTGGAAGACAATTTCATGAAAGAGATGAAACCAGAGATACGAGCATTACTTTGCCTACCGAGATCGCGAGGACTAGAGGAAACTATGAAATTAACATAGAGGGTTGAAGATAAAAATTCAATGGAATAGGCTAATAGGAGCAGCATAGGTGGAGCACCATATCAAACTACCACTACCACAACAATACCAAAAGTTCCAATAGTGGAAGTTTAGAGAGAGGCTTCATAGGTCAAGATCATGGGTCACGACCGGGAGCAACTTTCAAGCATCTTACAAAGACAGAGATTCAAGAGAAGCAATTGAAGGGGTTTCGATGTGATGAGAAGTTTGCCTCAGGATACTGTTGCAAGGATCAAACATTATAGGTTCTCATAATTATTGACGAGGCAAAGGATGAAAAACCTTAGACAATTGTGGTGGAAGAGGGACACCTTCACTTTTTCCCACCTTGAGAACAAAGTATCTTTTGGAATAGGAATATTGTTATGTTGGTGCCTAACGTAATAGGAAATTTTATCTTTTGTGTGCTTAAGAGCAAGTTAGTCTTTTATCATTTATTTATTATTTAATATAAATAAGCTAATATGTTTAGGGTTATGGTTATGCATGAGATTGAGTCTTGAGTCTTAGTTTTAAGGTTTGAGAGACATATCCTACCTCTCGAATTATAGGAATTGGAAGAGATCTCCTACCTCTCTAGTTGTAGGTGTATTGTTTGCTTTGGACAAATTAAATATTTGTTTTGGCCCAATTTCTCAAGGAATCCTATCACTTTCTTCCATTAGAGATATTTCTAATCTATAGAGATTGGAGTGTATATAAATATGTAACATATGCTTTCAATTGAAGAATAAGAAAAAGAGTTGTTTTCTTTCATATGGTATTAGAGCCGCACACGGTCGTCACTAATAGTCTACTCCTCGGTTAGACTTTGTTCCCAGCACGCAAGTGCAGCTAGTCTACGTCGTTCAAATCATTTGTTTGTACGTCGAAGATGAACGAATGGACGAACAGTAGGTATTTATCTTGTTGGCATTATCCCACTGCATCTCTATTGATTCTCACTTTCCCAGACATGGTTTAGCTTAATCTTGTGATGTTGGTCACAGCTCAAGTGTGGTCGTCCATCACGAGCATTCATCTCTTGCGGCATCATTAGTCGTGTTTGTTAGCCTTTAGCGATAATCAAATTTTGTCAAGTCGTTTGTCTCCTACAGCTCAATATGTATACCGTCAAATTGAGGAGCCCATCCAGAAGAGGTTTGGCTTATTGGTTTGCCCGAAACAGACAACGAGATCATAGCATATGGGTTAGTTTCACTCCATCTCCTTTTTCATCAAACAACATTAAGATTAGTTGACTCAGTCTATTTGAATACTTAATAATCAAGGCTGGCAAACAAAAACATGTTATAAGTTTGATTACATCAGTAACTAAAAGTAATGATGAAAAATTAAATAGCATCAATTATTTTTATGGAATAAAACTATGAGACTTTACTTAAGAAGTATTTCTTAAGAGCCACCCCATTGATAGTCTCTCTCAACTAATTTGAATTATTCATAGTGGATGAGAATTGATGCCCAACTTTTGATACAAACATGGAATTTTATCAAACCTGATCAATCTAGTCATATTAATCATTGTGACTGTGTTAAAGATGTGATGGAGGAATCGGCATACGTTTTGTGGGAAAGAAAATATTTCTCGAATTTTAATGTATGCAAGGAGTTCTGTAGAGCTGAACAACAAGATCAATCACTTAGCACTTATCACATGGATTTTAAACGTGCTCATGAAGAATTGAATTCACTATCGCCTTTCAGTTCCAATGTTCGGATTCAACAAAATAAGAAAACAAATGTCCATTATGAGTTTTCCAAGTAGCCTCTACTCTTAGTATAAAGGTGAAATTATAGATCCTATCAGACCCTAAAGTTACCACTCTGAGGGAAGCCTATACTAGAGTGTTGTGTACTATTTTGAGTTCTCAAGCTTTATCCATACGAAAACCTAGTGCCCTTGCTAGCTAAAAAATATATAGATATCAGTAAACATCAGTATTAGAGCAACTATAGAAGTGGAACTCTGAATTATGAAAATCAAGACTCAATGATAGTTTGCTACTAGTGTTGTCAACCAAGTCATACTAAGAAAACATGTCAAAAGTTACTCAAAAAGAATCAGAAAAGTTCTAGATGATAGTCAGCTCACATGGTCATTATTAATGAGCCTATCAGAGTCAAACTCTCGATTTTTGCAGATAAATATGCTAAATTCATTCAATTTTAAGAAGCAACCAAGAAATCCTCCTTTATCATTGCCCTTGTTGAGTCGGGTAACAAATGAAACTTGTCTTCTTTCTTGTTCCACATAATGGGTCATAGATTTTAGTGCTACAGATCACATGACAGGTAATCTAAAACTCTTTTCCACATTTCATAAACATCTTTCTTCCGTCATCTTAACAAATGGATCTACCTTGAATGTTCTTGATATTAGCACAATCAATGTTATACCTACATTTCCTTTAACTTTTATCATTAATTTACCTCAATTTTCTTTTAATCTTGTCTTTATTAGCAAAATTACACTTCATCTTAATTATTATATCTTATTTTTCCTTTAGCATTGTCTTTTTCTGGATCTCAAGACGAAAAATACTTCACTTGTTTTAAACTAATGTGCCCCGAAAATTCTGAGTTGATGTAGTTTCTACTGCATGTTTTTTTTATCAATCGGAAGTAGATATCGTATCAAGTACTATTTTCAACTTTCTTTTCTATTGAACCACATATATTTGGGATACTTGTTTTGATTGTGATACTCGTCCGCAGGTTCCTAAACTAGACCCTAAATCATTAAAGTATCTTTCTACAATGCTCTCATTTACAAAAAGGGTAATAGATATTTTTCCCCTCTTAAAGAGGTAAATGGTTTTTGTTGATGTCACCTTTCATGAACAAAACTCATTCTTTGGTGACTCGTCGTTGCCTAAATTTTCACAAAAGTCTGATGAGTTATTAATATATCACATCATCAATTTAGATCCTTCTCCAGCTCCACCTCCACCACCAATGTCTCAGCCTAGACCACATATCGCTAATGTTTAGTCTAGAAAACCTCATCCCCCTAATCTTAGTCCGGCACCGGTATCACCTTCTTAAATGGATCCTCCTCCTAGTGACCTTGATTTACCCATAGCACTCCGAAGAGGTAAACATTAAGGCACCTACCCTATTTCCTCTTGTGTTAACTATAACCAGTCATATTCTTCTTTTTGCTCTTTTATTGCTTCTCTTGACTTTGTTGAGGTCCTGAGATCTTTGAGCAAACCCTATCTTACTTTGGGTAGCAGGCAGCGATGTTCGATGAAATGAAGGTCTCAACTGAAAAAAAAAACTCGGGTGCTAGTTAACTACCTTATGGCAAGAAGATTTTTGGTTATCAATAGGTCTTTACAGTTAAGTTCTTCTGATGGATCTGTAGTTTGTCTTAAAGCTTGATTAGTTGCTAAGGGCTATGCTAAAACTTATGGGTCAAACTTGAACACGTTCTGTCCAATAGCTGAATTTATTTTGATTTATCTATTTTTGTCATTAGCCTTAATGAATAATTGGCCCTTACACAAGCTTGATGTGGAGAATGTATTTCTGCAGGATGATCTTTTAGAAGAAGAAGAATACATGGAGCAACATTTTGGGTTTGTTGCTAAGGGAGAACCTGAGAAAGTATGTCGACTTCGGAAGTCATTATATGGATTGAAGCAAAGTACTCGGGCATGATTTGAAAAATTTATCCAAACTGGAGAAAAGTTTGGGATGCAAAAAAGTAAAAGTTATCACACTATATGCTACAAGCAATCTGCTTCTGAGATCATTCTATTGATAGTTTATGTTGATGATATTATTATTACTAGAAGCGATGTGCAGAGAATCTTATTAATAAAATTATCTATTCAAAATTAGTTCAACATTAAAGAACTGAGTTCCATTAAATATTTCTTGAGAACTGAGGTATGCAAAAGCAAGAAAGGCATTTTTATCTCAATAGAAGTATGTTTTAAGATTATTAGTAGAAACTTGAAAATTGGGAGTCAAAACAGGAGCCTTTTAATGATCTTAATAATATTAGTGTGAAAATTAAACCATATCGTTGTGAATCTCCCTAACATTGCTTATTCAGTAGCACTATAAGTCAATTCATGATTTTTCCCACAGTTCATCATTCGTCAATTTTGAAACACATATTATGTTATCTCAATGGAGCTCCTGGAAAAAGTATTCTATATCATAATCATGAGCATAAAATATTGAATATTTCTTTAATGTGGATTGGGTAAGTTTCAAGACTGATTGGAGATCCATTATTAGATATTGTATTTTTGTTGGTGGTACAAATATAATGTAATGTCACGATCCAGTGTTGAATCTGAGTATCAAGCAATGACACAAACTTCGAGTGAAATCTTAACCAAAATAGGTTTTAAGATGACATTTGCAGCAAAACTATGGTGTGATAACAAAGTTGCAGTTCATATTGCTTCAAATCGTGTCTTCCATGAACGAACTAAGCAAATTGAGATAGATTGTCATTTTGTTCGAGAAAGAATTCAACAAAATTTAATTTCTACAACACATATAAAGATTGGGGAACAACTAGGGGACATCTTCACAAAGACCCTTGATAAAACTATCGTCACTTATATTTGTAGCAAGCTAGGCATGATAAATATCTATTACTCTAGCTGGAGATGAAGTGTTATGAAAATTAATAAATTAAATGGTTTTATATTAGGCTTAATCAAAAATAGCTTATTTATAGGACATCTATAAATGCATTTTCTATATTAGACAACCTATTAGAGGAGATCTAATTGCGGGAACTTTTATTTGTTAGAGACATTCTTAAACTATAGAGAATGAAGTGTATATAAATATGTAATATTTGTTAGGTATGGCTCATATACCATATAAGGGACAGATGCTGAAGCGGAGCAGAAGGATCTGTCCAATCGTGGGAGTTTCATTTCGTGGGTTTGGAGTGCGGGGGCAACGCTTCGCGGTACGGTACAAGGGTAATTTTTTAATTACATATTGTACTCAAGGGTCTTCTCTAGGGTTATATATAGACTTGTTTGTAACCCTAAGTTATTCTATTCTGTAGCTTGTAACTTTTTTTTTCTGGAGTTGAAAGAAAGCCGCCGCTCTGCTCCTGAGAACGTATTCATCTTTGTCGAACCTCATTAAATATTTGTGTTCTTCAAGATTTGTGTCGATTCTTGTTTTTCTTCGCCCTAATTTCTCAACAATATATTTTCAATTGAAGAACAAGAGAAAGAGTTGCTTTTCTCCAATTTTCTTCTCCTTCACATGAAAATCAATTTCTGAGGTAAATTGGTGACTCATTTTTCATATAAATATTAGGTTGTTGAATTTGATTTTACTCCCTCCTCCAAGAAGTTTAAGTTACTACTGTACACTTAACCTTTCTAGAATTACTATAATTGTCTCCAGTAACGGTATTCTTAGTAGTCTGAATGAAGCTACAGGTGCATGTGATAAAAATACTGAAGATAGAAAGCGAAATGATTATATGATGTAACAAGGAGTGCACTGTTCAATGATATGATTATATAGATAGCTCGGGTATGTAAATAGAGTAGAAGGATGGAATTAATGCAAGAGAATTAAAATGAAAAGGGTAAACCAATAATAACATGGTTAGAAGTAGTGATAAATGATTTAAATAAAATGGAGGTAACAGAAGAAGTTATATTTAGAAAGTAATCGACATATCATTTCCTTTGTGTAAACCCGGTATGAATTGGAAAACTAGAAGCAGACCTGTGTTTCAATAATCCCTTGCACTACACACTCCATCTGGAGATTGCCCTGTATGTAAGAGAAGAAGAAATCATCAAGCAATTCAAGTCATTATTGAGTGAGACAGGTTGGTTCATTGCTATAAAAAATCACCAAATATTATACTTTACCTAAATTTATTCGACAAAACATATAAATTTCAAAAGGACTCCAAGTCTTAAAAGATCCTTGTGGCAGCCTCAATTCTACCATTTTTACTTCTCTACATAAACTCCGATAGCTTTATCAACAATAATAAGTTACAGGGAAATCAACATGCCTTAACCGGAGCTTTGATACTCAACTGACAATAGGAAAGGCCCCATTGCTAAATAATCTCAACAAATTTTTCATATATATTGAGCCACTAGAAATCAAATTACAATTTACAACAGCAGTATTGATTCTTCCGTTGCCGTTCATAGCAATAACATTGCGGAAGAAATCCAATTTATATGAGTGATGCTCACATTAATACCAGGTTGCCCATTTAGGCATTTCCACAAATATTTTGAGGAAAAAATACAAATAAAAAGCTAAATGACAAAGCTGATCTTTTCGAGTTACATTTTAATACTATTCTACAGCAAATATACAGAACTAGACTACCAAAAGAACAAAGTACCGTACAAGAGAAAAAAAGTAATATTGTGAATCTTATAAGAAAACAAAGATTTATTTGAGCCATGGAAAACTAGTAATTAAAAAGGAGGCATCTTGCAAATTTTACCATTCGTAATGGGAGTCAACTTGCCTGGCTGCAATTTATTAGCTGTGTTGGAGGTACAATTTAAAAATAGCATGCTCAGGCAAGCTTGTCCCAGTCGACCATGCTTTCTAATGTAAAACTTCCCAGTCCGCCTGTTCCCCAATCTGCTCATAATGGTGATAAGTTTTTAGAACAGAATATCTTTTTGCGAATATCATGCAAATGCCACCCTAAGCATGCATATTTATAAATTTAACAACTACCCTAAAAAAAGTGAATCTGTGCATTTACATGTACCACGATCAAACCATTAGAGTTTTTTTAAAAATACTAAAAAATGCAAGTTAAGATTTTGTTGTGGATTTTGATATTTAAGTGAAAATTTGACAGAAATAGGAAATTTACCCTTTTCCTCCTAATTGAAGAAAAGGTAAAAATACTAAAAAATAAAAGGAGACCAAATAGCCTAATTGTTGAGTGATTTCCGCCTAACCAAGTTTGGCTTGATTGCATCAAAATCATTAGTCAATTGATCAGATAAAAATAGCTAGTTTGAATGCAAATTCCACAAACCATTTGACCTATCACATAATTTTATAGAGAAATGCACTGAAGTCACCGTCATGATATGTAATTTCAATAAATTCCCCCAAACCCTTTAATTCAATCTACTCTCTTTCACTATAAATAGGGGTTGGCCTCCATTCACACCTCTCTTTGGCTTTCCACTGCTCTTCATTACTTTTTAAATCCTGATAGTGCTCTCGAGCCCTCATATCTCTTAAAAGCTTCAACATTAATCACCATGTAAGCTGTCTTATTTAAGGCATTTACGTACATACCACCAAATTCCTATATATTTACAAATGTAACACCTACACTTTACTTTTACATCTATACCACCCAAATTCTTTATACCGCATCAAACACACCACCATTTAATTTTTAAAAAGTGAAATACACCTTTTTATGCATAGGAAAGGTGGCATACGCGTAAAAATTCAATATTAGGTTTCAGATATATAAATACATAAAAATAAAGTGGTATGTGTGTAAATCTTCTGTTTTTTCATAACATGAAATGAGTCATCATACCCCACTCCAAGAGAGAAAAAAAATAAAATCCATTGATTGCATGACAAGTGTAAAGATTACTATAAATGTGTATCTATAGCTTGCATGACATGACATGAAAGATACAGTAGTCAATAAATGAATACAATTTAAAAGATACCCTTATCATGTAAATAATAAAGCTACATAATCTTTATCTTACAATTCCAACCCCAAAAGATTAAATTTCAATCAAACCAAATGGAACATATCAATTACAAAATATGTTTAAATCAAAGAAAAAACAATAAAGGTAAAGCAAAGTATAATATCTTTGGCTTGAGCATTGGGGTGAGACCATAAAATTTGTAATAATAATAATATATTTTTGAATGATAATTAAATAAATTAATCAAANTACTTTTACATCTATACCACCCAAATTCTTTATACCGCATCAAACACACCACCATTTAATTTTTAAAAAGTGAAATACACCTTTTTATGCATAGGAAAGGTGGCATACGCGTAAAAATTCAATATTAGGTTTCAGATATATAAATACATAAAAATAAAGTGGTATGTGTGTAAATCTTCTGTTTTTTCATAACATGAAATGAGTCATCATACCCCACTCCAAGAGAGAAAAAAAATAAAATCCATTGATTGCATGACAAGTGTAAAGATTACTATAAATGTGTATCTATAGCTTGCATGACATGACATGAAAGATACAGTAGTCAATAAATGAATACAATTTAAAAGATACCCTTATCATGTAAATAATAAAGCTACATAATCTTTATCTTACAATTCCAACCCCAAAAGATTAAATTTCAATCAAACCAAATGGAACATATCAATTACAAAATATGTTTAAATCAAAGAAAAAACAATAAAGGTAAAGCAAAGTATAATATCTTTGGCTTGAGCATTGGGGTGAGACCATAAAATTTGTAATAATAATAATATATTTTTGAATGATAATTAAATAAATTAATCAAAATATATTAAATTAATTAATTAAGGAAATAGATTGAAATAAAGTAATTAATGAAATGCTAATAATTATACTTCAATTATCAAAATTAAGCTAATAAATTTAAAGAATTGAGTAATAAAATAATACAATAGGAATAAATAAACTTAATATATTTAATTAAATCAAAAAATTAAAAAGAGAAAAGCCACACCAAATAGCCACTCAAAGAGGCTACTAAAATATGGCGAAAATGTGGGAGAGGAGGTTAGCAAGAGTCAAACCAACAAAGAAAAAAAGCGAGAAATGAGCGAGACAATGGGAGAAAGCAAATAAACAGGAGAGAGAAGTTGCGTGAACCAACAATTAAGAGGAAGCATCCAGGTACAAGAATAAGGAGGGTCTTGACATTAAGAACAGAGCAAAAATCAATTAAGTGTGATTTTCAAAATTGAAATTAGGAATTTGTTCCCTATTCTCATCCAAATTTGAGATGTTTACAAACCCTACGTTAGGAAATACGCCTGATTAATGCAAANGTAAGAACAGAGCAAAAATCAATTAGGTGTGATATTCAAAATTGAAATTAGGAATCTGTTCCCTATTCTCATCCAAATTTGAGATGTTTACAAACCCTACGTTAGGAAATACGCCTGATTAATGCAAAAACTTTTATTGGTATTTTGTTTGGAACACAACAAAACCAAGCCTTTACCCCACTAAGTGGGACCAGCTACATGTATATTTTGTATGGAAGCTAAAAATTAAAAAGCAAGCAGTGAAGAGCAATGGAGGGGATATCAAGTTATTAATAGAAAATGTTGTCCTTTAAAAATATAAAAGTTCCAAATTCTGTTTACGAAATAAATAATAACAAGAATTAAATAAATAAATAGATTGGCCAAGTAATTTCACAAGAATANAACATGTATATTTTGTATGGAAGCTAAAAATAAAAAAGCAAGCAGTGAAGAGCAATGGAGGAGGATATCAAGTTATTAATAGAAAATGTTGTCCTTTAAAAATATAAAATTTCCAACTTTTGTTTACGAAATAAATAATAACAAGAATTAAATAAATAAATAGATTGGCCAAGTAATTTCACAAGAATAGATAGCTATAAAAAAGTGGTCAAATTCAAGTTCGCGAAGAAGAGCACTCTAAGTTCATTTGAGATAGAGCAGTATAGTGATAGGATTCTCCATAGAAATTAGGGTAAGACAAATAATTTATTTCTCTAAAGCAAACAATACAGCTACAAAGATATAAAGTAAAAGATAACAACTACAATTCAAGAGGTAGGTGAATAAATATCATTCATTCTCAACTTGGATANCATATAAAGTAAAAGATAACAACTACAATTCAAGAGGTAGGTGAATAAATATCATTCATTCTCAACTTGGATANAAATTTTAAAGAATTGAGTAATAAAATACTACAATAGGAATAAATAAACTTAATATATTTACTTAAATCAAAAAATTAAAAAGAGAAAAGCCACACCAAATAGCCACTCAAAGAGGCTATTAAAATATGGCGAAAATGTGGGAGAGGAGGTTAGCAAGAGTCAAAACAACAAAGAAAAAAAAGCGAGAAATGAGCGAGACAAGGGGAGAAAGCAAATAAACAGGAGGGAGAAGGTGTGCGAACCAACAATTAAGAGGAAGCATCCAGGTACAAGAACAAGGAGGGTCTTGACAGTAAGAACAGAGCAAAAATTAATTAGGTGTGATTTTCAAAATTGAAATTAGGAATTTGTTCCATATTCTCATCCAAATTTGAGATGTTTACAAACCCTAGGTTCAGAAATACGCCTGATTAATGCAAAAATTTTTATTAGTATTTTGTTTGGAACACAACAAAACCAAGCCTTACCCCACTAAGTGGGGCCAGCTACACGTGTATTTTGTATGGAAGCTAAAAATAAAAAAGCAAGCAGTGAAGAGCAATGAAGGAGGATATCGAGTTATTAATAGCAAATTTTCCTTTAAAATTTTAAAAGTTCCAATTTCTGTTTACGAAATAAATAATAACAAGAATTAAATAAATAAATAGATTGGCCAAGTAATTTCACAAGAATAGATAGCTATAAAAAAGAGGTCAAATTCAAGTTCACGAAGAAGAGCACTCCAAGTTCATTTGAGATAGAGCAGTATTGTGATAGGATTCTCCATAGAAATTAGGGTAAGACAAATAATTTATTTCTCTAAAGCAAACAATACGGCTACAAACATATAAAGTAACAAATAAACAACTACAATTCGAGAGGTAGGTGATCTCTCCTAATTCCTACAATTCGAGAAGAAGGAAATCTGTCTCAAACCCTAAACCTAAGACTCAAGATCAAATCTCATGCAAAACCCTAACACAAAACATATTAGCCCTATTTATACTAAATAATAATAAATGAAAAAAAGACTAAATTGCCCTTAAAAGAACAAAAGACAAAATTGTCTTTATGCTAGGCACCGGCGTAACAATACTCCTCTCCCAAAAGACACATTGTCCTCAATGTGGGAAGAAGTGAGGGTGTCTCTGTTTCTTCATCCTTTGTCTCATCACCACACATTATGAGAACCTGTAATATTTAATCCTTGCAATAATGTCCTGGGGAAAACTTCTCATCACACCAAAAACAAAACTAATTGGCTCGCTTCTAATTAATTTTTGTCTCGGTAACGTGCTTGAGAGTACTTCCGGTCGTGACCAAGGATTGTTGTCCTGTGAAAACTCTCTCTCGACTTCCACTGTTTGAGCTTTTAGTATCATTGTGGATGTTTGATATGTGGTTGTTTGATATGTGCTCCACCAATGATGTTTTTATTAGTTTGTTCAATTGTATTTTTATCTTCAACCAAATATGTTAATTCCATAGTTTTCGTCAGCCCTCGTGAACTAAGCAAACAAAATGATACTTGAATCTCTAGCTTCAACCCTTTTCATAAAGTTGTCTTCCAATACTTCTTCAGATATCCCTCTCAAACGGCCAGATAACATCTCAAATTTCCTCCTATACTCCAAGATGAATCCTTCCTAAACCAAAGCAATAAATTGCTCGTGTAAATGCCCTTCCCATGTGGTTCTAAAGCGCTCAACCAATTAGTCTTTGAATTCTTCCCATGTTTGGATTTGTTGACGTTGTTCTCTCAATTGATATCATGCTATGTCTTTCCTTCCAAACACAAAGACGCCACCATCAATTTTTCTTCCTCAGTCAGCTTATTAACAGCAAAATATCTAGCATCCTATCCTTCAGAGATCGGCACCTTCAGCTTTCTTAGGCGTGAGTTTTCGCCCTAAATTTCTTGATCGAAGTTTATTCCACCTATAAAGTAGGAGTTGGGTTCCCTTCCTCGGCCCATAATGATTTCTTTTCTTCCATAAGTCTGGCTCACCCCATAACAAGCTCACTCATCCTCGTAGACTCCTGAATCTCCTTTCACCTGAAAGCTATTGTAATAAAAGGCACTGACGTTATCGAAAGCAACCCTTAACCAGGGTCTCACCTACTGTGGTCCCTGTTCTAAGCTGAAATCCTTCGAAATGATCTTTTGTGGCCCTGAATCACATGCCATCCCATTTCTCCTATTGATGCTCGTTCCAACCGTCCAGATGTCGTGTTATTCCTTCTAAGTGTTACCGCTCAAGTCTGCTTCTCTAGACAAATTTTGAAGGTTACATGGATCATCAATTAATATGTTGCTAATGGTTTCAATCAAGTCAATCACATATTTTCTTTGGCCTTCTTTTCCATAGCATAAGAAAATAAATTCGAACACTTCCAATGTCATTTTTTATATCTTATTATGCAAAGAAGATATGCAATCATTTGTTGGAGATCTCCAATATATGATCATTTGAATGGATTTTCTTCCTTGAAAAAAAGGATGAATGTGGAATTCTTATCATAGGAAAAACATATTATATTTTTGCTCGAATGCAAACTAAAACATCTTAAATAAAATAAGCATCGCTTCTTCCTCATTAATTGTCATCTAAATGCTTCAAAAAACAAACATTTTCAACCAGTACAAATTTTGATTGATTCATTTATGGCTTTAGACTTTTACTTGTAAAAATTTATAAACATATTATATTTTTGCTCGAATGCAAAATAAAACATCTTAAATAAAATAAGCATCGCTTCTTCCTCATTAACTGTCATCTAAATGCTTCAAAAAACAAACATTTTCAACCAGTACAAATTTTGATTGATTCATTTATGGCTTTAGACTTTTACTTATGAAAATTTATTAACATATTATTTTTTTGCTCGAATGCAAACTAAAACATTTAAATAAGATAAGCATCGCTTCTTCCTCATTAACTGTCATCTAAATGCTTCAAAAAACAAACATTTTCAACCAGTACAAATTTTGATTCATTCATTTATAGCTTTAGACTTTTACTCGTGAAAATTTATACTTATGCCTTACGTGTCTTTGCTTCGAACCTTTCACAAGGTATGTCAACAAGACTTATGTGCTTGATGACTCATGTATTTTTTCTGACTAATCTTATTTGATTAAACACCCAAGTGTGGCGAGTGACATTCAAGGACTTTTATCGGGTTGAGAGCTTCTTTATAATGCCTTTATCTAGAAACCTTCCACCATATGCGACCACCATTTTATCAAAATTGATTTAAAGAAATTTTATCTTTTCTTGCACCTATGCATTGTTTTAAACATGTGGTATGTTTTTTGTTAAGTTGTAGTATTCATCTTATTTTTATCTTCAATGAATAGTTGTCAAATGTTGTTCAATTGTCTCTCGCCTCTTTCCTTCGGTGATTTTATCACTTATTATCTTATATCTTCTCACAATATTAAGTATCGCACAAAAGAACATGGAATGAAATTCCGCTCTGCTAGGGTTTCGCCTCATGGCGAACCCTAGCATCTACACGGATCTCTCGTCTACAACATGGATCTCTCGCGTCATCTATTTCTCTATTTCGCCTTTGTCTTCAACGTTGGTTCTCGTGTCGTCGCGTTGGTTTCTCGCGGCAGAACTGTCGTCTCGCCGTGTTGCGGTCTGGCGGCAGAGCTATTTGCTTTCGTGCTTCGCGTTCCTGGGGTCTTCTCTAGCGTCAGCTCGACACTGCTCTGCTCGACAGCTGAGCCAGGTCTACCCCAGCCGTCTGCTACTTCCTTGCAGTGTCTTGACTGCCTTTCTTCATGGCAGCTATTCCTTCCTGTCTTAGGACAGAACCTACTCTAGAGGTGGGCAAACCCTCCTACGCTATAGTGGATTACAAACGCAGCTTCCATTTCTGCCTCGCAAATAGTTCGATATTCCCGTAGATATACCATGATTCTATTGCAGGACATGGAGGTTGCAATCTCATCAAAAAAAATAGAGAAAAAGGAGGGCAAACCAGCAATATTCTTCTCTGATGCTAAAATTTCTACTCCTGCAGGAAAATACAAATCTACACTAGTTGGAAAGTCCCAATTTGGTCGTCGTATGATGGAGATTATCATAAAAGTTGAGCCAGGTCTACCCCAGTCGTCTGCTGCTTCCTTATAGTGTCTTGATTGTCTTTCTTCATGGCAGTGATTCCTTCCTCTCTTGGGATAGAACCTACTCTGGAGGTGGGCAAACCCTCCTATGCTACAGTGGATTGCAAATGCAGCTCCTCTTTCCGCCTCGCAAATAGTTCGATATTCCCGTAGATGTACCATGATTCTGTTGCAGGACATGGAGATTGCAATCTCATCAAAAAATAGAGAAAAAGGAGGGCAAACCAACAATATTCTTCTCTGATGCTGAAATTTCTACTCGTGCAGAAAAATACAAATTTACACTAGTTGGAGAGTCCTAATTTGGTCGCCCTATGATGGAGATTATCATAAAAGTTTTTGAAGATTACAAACTAGTTGGGGTTTGACAGGTGAGTCTTTTCAACGGAAAACATGTTATGATACAGTTGAGCATAAAAGAAGATTACACAAAGATTTTCTTAAATAAATTCATCACAATCAATGGCAATCATATGAAATTGCTCAAATGGACCCCTGTGTTTTATCCCAGTCAAAAACCCCCAATTGCGTCTATCTGATTCTCATTACCTGAGCTCAAGCTTCAATTCTTTGACCTACCTATCTTATATGCAATTGGACTATTCTTGGAAAACCTTTGCAGGTGGACATACCTACTGTTCATTTCTCAAGGCCGTCTACTGCAAGGATTTTGATTGAAAGGGATATTACACTATCAGATATAAAAAAAGTCTGGCTTGGCTCTGCTCATAATGGTTATTGGCAAAAAATCATTATAGAACAAAAATCTTACTCTGCAAGTACTACAAAATGTTTTGACACTCGCAAGAGAAATGTTTCAGATTACACCCGCAGTTGAGAACCAATAGTCAAAAGCAGGAACATGTTGTTAGTCACCTCAAGTGACTGAACGCGCTACTAGCGAACCTTATGACAACCAACCTGAAGAGGGAATCATCACAAGGCAAGAGTTGGTGTCTGCCCCTGAGAACCCTTCTCCTAATCATACTATAAGGGATAATGTTCGGATCGAAAATCAGGATAGCCCCGCAGCTCCTATTCAGAAAGCATCAGGTGCAGAGGTGACAATTTACACTTCACATACACTGGAACCTATCGCTGTGGCAACGACTGTCTTTCATTCTATTGCAGTTCTAATATCTAATCAGACCGAGGATCACATGAGTCAGTCTTCAGATGACGAATGGCAGGTTTACACTTCTCGACGGAAGAACAAGACAGGAGGCACACTCCAACATGAAAACTTAATATATGATACTTTGGTTACTCCTGACAATGGCACGACACTTCAAAGTTTGCTATCTAGCTCCGCTCCTAAAACTAAATGAAGATGCAGGACTAAACTGGCTTGTCCCTAGCTACTTGTTTTCTGCAAGTTTAAATTTTTTTAGTCTATCTGTATTTTTTGTTGGGGTATTACTGTACTTGGTATCGTATGGGCAGGGTGCCTCTATTGGGCTCTCACATACAACATTTATTTATTTTTTTTATTTCAAGAAAATCAGCCCTTAGGCTTTTTAAATATATATATATATTAAAGAGAAAAAGATACAGATAGGTTGTCTGAGTTGGCCCAAAAGTAGGTACCCAACTCACATGGTACAACACAAAAAAACTCCAAAAATGAGAGGGTACATATAAAATCAAAAAACTTAAACCACCAAGGCGCGGAAGTAGTTAGGGACGACTCAGTTTAGTTCTGTCTCTGTATCTAGTTCTCAGAAGGTAGTCAGCTAACAAATTAGTGAGATGCGTACCATTACCCGAAGTAACCAAAGTATCATCGATTAGATTCCTTAATTCAAGTAGATCTCGATTATTTTTCTTTCTCCTGTAAGTGAAACCTATCATTCCTCATTCAAAGATTGATCATTCAGATGAAGTGGTAGAGTTGTAGTAGAAGGATTTCCAACCGTTGTACCCACAATAGTTCCTAGTATATATGAAGTATGAGTTGTCGCCTCTACACCGGATACTTCTTGAAGATAGAGAGTTGCAAGGTTCTTCTGGTTATCAGTCCGAACACTATCTTTTTTAGGTAAAGATCCTTCAGTATAATTTTCAATAGGGTTTGAAGGTGTAGGTTGCCCAACAGAGCCATCAGCATCATATCAATCAGAGAAACAGTAACAGTATTATCAAAGGAGGTCCACAGGAGCAGTTAGATCAGTCATCAAATCTTGTCTTGTGGTAGTTTACTCCACAGGTGGAGCAAAGATATCCAGAGCTGTGAGGTTAGACCCCACTTTATTCACTTGAACTTTAGAATTCAAATTAGGATGGAGCTTGTGGCATTTATCAAAGGTATGCCCAAACATCTTACAGTGTGTACAGTAAGAAAGTCTGTGTTCCATGACAATTTGTTGTCAATATCCATTATGAGTTGTGTCCAGCAGACTTCAGTAATATCAGGTAAAGTAATATCCATTTTTGCAAGTATTCTGACTACAGAAGGTCTGGTTAGATTAAGGCTCTGTTTGGCGCAGCTGCAGCTGCGCAGCTGCAGCTGCGCTGCCACAGGAAGCTGCTGTGAGGAAGCAGCTGCGGGGAAACTGACTGTCTGTTTGTTGCAGCTGTGTGAAAACAACTGTGGGGCAGCTATTTTTGGAGAAATGATCATGATGCCTCTGTTTGTTAAAATTGTTTAAAAGAACTGTAACAGCTACATTTTTGAAACTTCTGAAGCGAAAATTCATTTTTAAACATAACTGAAAGTTCATATACCCTTACTTCTAAAAGAAGATTTCGTGAAAGTTTGAATGATAGATATGTAAATCCATAAAAAAAAGATCATGTAGGGAGACTAGAAACTTGAAAGTTTAAATGATAGATATGTAAATCAATAAAAATTGAATAAAATGCACTAAATCTCTCCTCTCTTTTTTTTTATGCACTGGCTATGTAAAACAGTAAAAAATTGTTTGATATAAATTATGAATGTTTAGGTGGTAGGCACATAAAAATATAGAAAAAAAGAAATAAACAGTGAAAAGGTTTCGTGACCTTCCTTTGTTGTTAATGGTGTAGCAGAGAGATGGGAGCTTCGGTGATGCTTGCACGCCGCAATGTCGTTGTTGGTCCTTCTGGTGGTCAGAGTTTCAGCGAAGCTTGCCGGAGAGCGGTGAAGAGCTGGGTTTCGGTCGGGAAAGGTGACGAGAAGTTGCTGTGACGGAGGAGGACAAAGGCTGTGGTCGGTTCTCGGCANCTTTTTTATTCTAAACTGGATCCCCGTATTAAAAGAAATATTATCTTCCTAAATTGAATTCTCATATCAATGGATTTATTACATACCTAAATTAAAACTTTTCTAAATTAAAAATTACCTAAAATAATTTCTCGGTTTTCAATACTCCCCCTCAAACTGGTGAATAAATATCATTCATTCTCAACTTGGACATAATTGTTGAGAAGCCATGATCACTATGTCCCTTTCTAAACACATCCACAAATTTTTTATTTGAAGCACATAAGGAGTTCAGATAAATTTGTTGTCTAACTTCACCTTTATAAATCAATGAATCTCGTTGTGTTTTGTCTTATCATGTTGTGCAAAACAATGAACAATATTGATGGTGGACTTGTCACAATATGTCTCATAGGTTTCTCCAATTCTATCTTGAGATTTTCAAGTATAAACTTCAACTACAGTAGCTCTCACACGCCTTGAAACATAGCACTGAACTCTGCTTCTGTGCTTGATCGAGCCACAACAATTTGTTTTGTACTCCTCCACGTGATCAGATTATCACCTAAGAAAATGTCTATCAACCAAAGATCCTGCATAGTCTACATTAGTGTAAGCTTCAAGAATCAACCCCTCGCCTTTCTTGAACATTTTTTTTTCCAGGATTAGCTTTCAAGTAGTGCAGTATCCGGTTTGCAACTTGTAGGTGATTTTCTTTAGTGTTGTTCAGGAACCAACTTACTACACTCACAACATAGACAATATCAGGAATAAATTTTCGGAATCCTTCTTTATCAGTTGCCTTGTCATTATTCTTCTCTCCAAGTGTGTGATTGGGATCAATCGGAGTTGAAGCAAGTTTACACGCTAATTTATTGGTTTTCTTCAAGAGGTCAACCGCATACTTATGTTGGGAAACAAAGATACCTTGCCAAGATCAAGCTACTTCTATCCCAAGAAAGTATTTCAAACTTCCCATGTTTTTTATTTTGATGAGGATATCAATGAAAATTTTCCTAAGGAGCAACCGTTTGGTGTTATTGATTAGAATATTTCGTAGTATGCTAACATTGTGAATTACATGATCAATGATATTTTATCCTATAATCTGACATACCATCAAAGGAAGAAATTTGTTCAAGATGTCAGGTACTATTTTTGGGATGACCCATACCTTTATAAGAAATACAAAGACCGGGTGATTGGGAGGTGTTTACCCATAGAAGAGGTTATTAAGAAATATCATGATTCTGAATTTGACAGACATTTTGGTGTGTATAGAATTGCTGCTAAGATATTACAATAGGGATTTTCTTGGCCTACTTTTTTTAGGGATGTAAATGATTCTATAAAAACTTGTGACAGATGTCAGAGAGTAGGTAATAGTTCTAAGCTAGATGAAATAACCCTAAATTTTACTTTGCATATTGAGATTTTTTATGTTTGGAGATTAAACTTCATGGGACCCTTGATACCTTCATTAGAAAATATGTATATTCCGATAGCCGTCAACTATGTCTCAAAATGGATAGAGGCAATGGCCCTTCCAAATTGTGAAGCTCAAAGTGTATCTAAATTTTTAAAGAAGAATTTATTGGCAGATATGATATGCCTAGAGTTATCATTAGTGATGGAGGCGCTTTAGAAATAGAAAAATTGAGACATTAGTAGTGAACTAGGTACAAAGCATAAGATATCCAAAGCGTATCAACCCAAGACAAGTAGTTTGGCAGAAGTTTTTGAGACATGATGATATTGTATGGGCCTAAGAGACTGATTATAAAACACTTACAGGGATGTCTCCATATAGCTCATATTTGGCAAAACTTGTCACTTGTCAGTTGAATTGGAGCACAATGCATATTGGGTTGTTAAGGAGTTTAAATATAATATGAAAGTGGCTGGTGAAAAGCGTTTGCTACAGTTAAATGAAGTTGAAAAAATTAGACAAGAATCTTATAAAAATATCAAAATATATAAAGAAGAAATGAAGAGATATCATGTCAGAACTCTAACATGTCTTTTGGTAGTTGGGAGGATCATTTGCATCCTCTGAAGCCTATTTCTAAATCTAACATTGGGATATACAGGAGACATGCAGTGCTTGTGCATGGGACAAGTCCATCTCTGCCCTCTACTTCCTATTTCTGACCTAGACCTTCTACCACGATGGCCTCAATTAATGTTTTGAATTAAGTTTAGAGGGGGGGCATCATATTGTGCTTAAAAGTATTTGTCCTTATATAAATAATTGTTTTTATTTAACGCTTAAAAGTATTTGTCCTTATTTAAAAAACCGTTTTTAGTTAACTTGAGGATATGGGGATAAATATTGGACTATTACAATCTTTGTGAAAAAGAAACATAGTGAAAATTATTTTAACTCCAAGTAAATTAAGCTACAATAGGCTTTCCAGACTTCGTGAATCAACAAAAGAAAATGAGATTAGCATATCTACTTTTAAAGTGAATCGGTATTTGTTAAGATAGGAGCATTTGGATGTGTAGATGGTAAGAACAAAGCCTCCATATATTAAAATTTTCAGGTTAATGCTTTTTAAATTTTTTAAGCATTGAATAAAGAAGGAATGTGGAGTGTTTAATTTAGAGAAATAGAGGTGATATACAAAACTCTTACAAAACTAATCCAGATATAGTAATCCTCAAGGAATTAAGCTTAGGATTGAAAAGTTTCAACCTAAAGAAAAATAATATAAATAGAAAAACATTCGGAGAAGCCTCTATCAAAATTTGATTTCACTAACATTCCTTTTTAAATTAATTAACTCCACAACACTCCTAACTTCATTCAAGTTTATGAATTATTATTAAATTAACTATTCGAGAGCTTCGTTCTTTACATTTGACATCAAATGTGCTCTTTAGCATTTACTATTTCCTTCTAACTATTGGAGAATTCAAAGACTTAACACTACATTTTCTGAACTATGAATCTTTGGAAGCTAAATTTTGTATAGCTTACTATGAAACCCACTCCTTATAGTTAATTAAAACAATGTTTTAAATTGCGGTGTTACTTGAGTACAAGTAACCTTTAAGTTTGTGAGATTTTGATGTGTATATGAGTTAGCTAGTATTCTTGATGTTTTTACACATTTTTAAGGATGAAGTTGCACTTTAAAAAAGGTATATTTGTGTTTAACTTGCAGGTACAATGGGAAATTAAAGTGAGGAAATCAGGAGGAGACAAAGCTGAATGGAGCAAAGTGGCACCGGCGCCTAGGCGCTAGTCTCTGCCACACCAACCCGAAAGGTTGGCACTTAGGCGTCGAAGGCTTAGGCGCTTAAGCGCCAGCCTAAGCGCCGCTTCTAGGCCTCTAGAAGCCAGAGAATTCATGGAGCAGTTGCTACAGTTTGCGACCTCAAACGTGGGGGAACGTGTGAGGATGATGGGGAGTTGTAGAAGCTGTTGCAAAATGTCTATATATAGATGAGGAATACAGGCTTGGAGGGATTGATGTTGATTAGTTACATAGGGGTTTTTCTTGATTTAGAGAGTCATAGCTCTTCTTCTAACTATTGAAGGAGTGGTATTTTTCAAGACAGGAGTTATGGAATCAAGAGGAGCGCTAATTGGAGTCATCTTTAGTCATTTTAAAGGAGAAATAACTAACTATTTTTGTGTACTTGTTTGTGTATTTCTATTGTAACTAAATATTAGTAGATTTCGTTTTTGTTCAATACATTTGTTTGGTGAAATCAACATGCTTCTTGTGTAAATCTTTAACTCATTCTTGTGATGATTAGGTAGGATGAATGGAATGTGAAGTGTTATGTAATTCCTTTATTTTCAAATGGTGATGATTAATCTTAAGAACTTAACTTACTTTTAATTTTGGCGAAGTGAATTGTTAAAATATATTGTGAACCATAAGATTTGGGAAAGCTATGGTAAAATCAACTAGGTTAATCACATTGTATTATGGGGTACAAGTACATATGCCTTGTATGGAGAAGCAAATGTTAGGACAATATGCTTTGAAGGGATATCAATGAGATTTAAGGAATTAAAATCATTTCTATTCAAGCTTCTTTATATACTCGAGAGAGGATAAATAAGATTATTGCTCCTATTTATCACTAGACTTTTACGTCTTGCAAATTTACATTCCATGTCATTCACTTAACTCATTACAAGGAAGAGCCTCTTAAGTATATGATATATTTCAATCCAAATTGCTAAAAGTAGGATTACTTGTGCAGGATTTAAATTTTTTGTTTGTTGTAACACAATAGGTTAGCTTTTCAGGCTTTAATATTTTCAACTTTTCAGGCTAGGACTTAATATCTGATATTACTGATACGACACGTGCACTTGTGTGAGCCCCCGGTATGCTGTAGCACCTGGGAGTAATATCAACAACCCAAATCTTTCAAACCTCTATGACATAAACTCATTTCCAATGTAAAATTCAAATTCCTCAACTTTTAATACAAAGGAATATTTAACTCCATCCATTGTCATATCTTTCAAAAAATTGAATCATCCATTTAAGTTCATGTATTGATGACCACAACAAAATGGTATAGTTGAGAGAGAGAACAGACATCGCTTTGAGGTATCCCTCTCAATTATGATATTCCATAAAGCTCCAAAACATTTTGGGGGACAGTAATTTTTACTGTAACATACCTCATCAATCGAATGCATGGTCGGGTAGTTGACATCAAAACACTTCTTCATATTTTGATGGTTATATGTCCTCATATCAAAGCTTTCCATTTTACTATCCCACTTAAAATCTTTGATTGTGTATTGTTTTATTACGATCATTCTCAAAATCATTCAAAATTTGACATAAATTTATCTAGTATATTTTTCTTGGATATCCCACCAATAAAAAGGGATATGAGTGCTACCCTCCTGTTAGCAAATAATATTGCAATTTAATGTTTGTGTCACATTTTTTTTAAATCAATCCTACTACCAAAAATTCGATGTTTAGGAGGAGAGTGCAAACAAAAAATCAAATTTAGGATACACTTGATGACACACACACAGTCTTACCACTTACTCCACCAAGGCCTATCCTGATTGAGGATGTCCAACCAACCCAACCTGAAGTCAAAAACAAAGAGTTTTGTGTGTACACAATGAGAAAAAAAAAACTTGAGTGGGTGGAAGATAACAAGCAAGGACAAACCAGATCAAAATAAAACCCAAGTCTGCATTCAACTAAAATTTTGGATAAGCTGGAGTCTAATACTCATGAGTCATCTTTTTCCTCTTCTGATGTTGGTAACAAAGAAGCTGCATTAGATAAAAGATTCAAGAGTATATAACTTATTGGAAGCTATCCTCATCCTACAAAGCTTTTACTTCTAGCATCGATGATATACAGATTCCTAATTTCATTCTTGAAACTCTTGAAAATTCAGAATAAAAGAAAGTAGTTGAAGATGAAGTTCGTATGAGAAAATCTAAGGACTAATAAATTGGTAGCTTGATATAATTTTGACCAATTTGATCCGGCGAAGTTAAAATAAAAAAAAATACATGAATTTTAGAAAGAATCTTCAGTTGAGCAAGAAAATACTCATCAGAAATAATAAATTGACCTTTCACGACACCATATTTTTTTCCATTAAACTAAAAAGCTTTCATAATATTCAAGAAGTGGCAAAGCTATGCGGTATGGCTACACCAACAATAGATTTTGTACAAATTACAACCTTCTATGTGATCCATGGTCCATTAAATCATGTATGGGATAGGATGTTGCTATGAGATTTGTATGAGTGGGGGTGGAAGATTTATAGTTGGTAGAAGGCTAGGAAAATGGCTGACTAGTTTAGATTTTTTTAATAAATTACGGTTGAAACTATATTGCAATAGATATCTAAGTTTTCTTTGATGAAAAAGAATAAGGACCTCCAAATCATACGTTTGAGATGCTAGCCAATCAATTGAGATGGGTTTTAGTTAATTAGATATGTAATTAGGAAGGCCTGAATTTTTTTGAATTAATCACAACAAGGGGACAATACGAGTTAGGATTTTATAAAAAGATTGTCTTGACTTTTGTGAGGTTTGAAGTGGATTAAAACTTTGGTAAGGTATAGGATTTAGGGGAATAAGAAACAAGAGAAAAAATGATAAGTTAGGATTCATAAATCTTAATTGTGATTTTTTCACAAATCAATTTACAAGCTAGAAGTTCTAACACCTCATAGACACAATTTTTTATAAGATGTAAAAGTTATTTTTTATTGCATAAATAGCGGTATAAATAGTAACATAAAGAGTTGTGAAAAAGCAAAGGAACTCATAAAGAAACACGTCAAAATTTCTTTCTTGAACATTTATCTCTATGCTATAAAGCCACCTCTCTCAATATCTCACTTTACTTGGGAACAAATAAAAGTATTTCAATTCAACAACACCAACAACAACAAGCCTTTATCCCACTGAGTGGGGTTGGCAACATGAATCATTTTTCTCCAATTCAAAGGATCTATTTATGATTTGATTATTTCTCTTGAATTTTAAATTTATACTGATTTAATTGGCGCCAACATTTTTTTTTTCATAATCAAAATATTCAATAAATCTCACACAGTCAGCCCTCATATTTTAAAAAATAATAATAAAGCAATAATCAAGCAAAATAAATATGAAATAAAATTATCTATCATGATAAAGAACTTTGAAATTGATCTAGTGTCATGCTTGTCTTGAATCAACTATCCTTTATTTAACGAAATTTGCTCTGCAGAATTAAAATGTTGTAGTGAAGTGAGAAAAATAGTTCATGGCTTTGTATAGTTGGTGGAATATTTTTAGCTTCAAGTGCATTGAGTAGTACAATTTCTGTAACTATTAAGATAGCTAGTAATTATAGCTTCAGGAATTAATAGATATCTTCCATAAGTGATTACGTTGGGATATCCCACTAGTTGATAAACCTTTTGATTGAAAGATGTTATAGGAAATAAAAATACAAGTAAAGAGTATGTCTAGAGAAAAAATCAAAGAAAAAGCAATATGTTCAAGGGCACTACCCATGATGTAGTATTTTGTGGATACATTGTTAGATATTTTAGTGCGTTTTAAAGCATAATTATTATTGCTATACTCCCAAGATGAATATATATTGAAAAATAGTTTCATAAATATTATCATTGCTTACGAGAATTCATTGCAATGCATATGAATAAATGCTATGCCAATGAAGTGTGTGGCCTCGGATTGACCTTTCGATAGGAGCTAAATAATATGCTTATTAATGGGAAAGCATTAGGTATGTGATGCATGTTAAATTATACCCATAAAAAATGGGAGGGAGGTTGTTCCTTTAAATGTTATATTAGGAGCACGCTTCTTAAAAAGTATGATTTTGACATGAGAAGGCCAATAGTTAAAGGAACAATTGCATCTTTGTCTTTACAATTCACATGAATTAGTGATGTCCTTTAAAGCTGGACACATTGTTTTGGTTTTAAAATAGTGATACTTGTAGTTTTTGTTATTCAATAATAGTATGGACTTATGACAAAATCATGACTCCGTAGAGCAATAGGATGCATGTTTATTCTTCAAAAAATCCACAAACGCATAGCCAAGCACAATAAATAGAAAGTGAAACCTCTTTCATTTTTTTGAAGTAGAGAGCAGTAAAATCAAAAACTCTCTAAATAAACCCTGAAATCCCAAGTGCTCAATCCTAAGATCAGGTGATCTAACAGTCGCAAGGGTGAAGTTAGCAATGCCCTCCCTAGCAGTAGGGGATAAAATCACCATCAATTTAAGCTTTGTAATCTTCTTCTAAATTATCTTTGACTAAATCCCAAAATGGAGTTTACGAGGAATAGTATGAACTTGCTTGTATGTTGAATTTTTTGGAAATAGTTTTATGTTATTTTTTTTATGCTTGAAACTTTATATATTTTTTATCATAAAATTTTATATTGAGATCATAAAACATCGACATGCCCAATAGAATGTCTTGTGTCCATGAATAGAATATCACACCAAATGTGATCTTTATAACTACCTATTTTAATGGGTAGTAGGCACTAGATGTAATAAGTAATAAAGTGTGTTTTACCCAACTCATATGGAATAGCTTAGATTGGGATTCTAGTTTAATATTTAAACAAACACTTGTATGTGAGCATATGACATTCATTGCACTACCCCAAACTATAGCTCACCATCATGCTCCACCCTTATGCTCACTCGACATTCAACTAGACTTCATCATCTCTCCCTTTAAATAAAAAACTTTATAATTTTTAGTATTTCAAACATGGGTAAAATGCTAAAATAATGCTTCAAAATAAGGTGCAAGTATCATAAAATGTTATAAAGTATCACAACCACATATAATACATTGCATTACACTCCTCTATGGTGCTCTACATTTTTACATCGTACAGGATTATATATCTTCTAACATTGTCTTATTATGGGAAAGTCTAATAGTCGAGGAGGACCTTGAATTTGGGCAAACTGACCAATGATATTCATTTTTTACGTGAACCTCGTTTTTTGACCGAAAAGTGTGGACAATAGCTCATATATTATACTAACTTGCTAAACATTTATATGTATCGATCGATACATATGTCACATAAACATATCTCATGGACCTATAAAAAGGTAATTTAAAATAGGCAATGAATTCAATAAAATTGCATCTATGAATAAACCAAAAACAAGCCCCGTTCAGGACTAATTCTTATAATAATATTCTCTATGGAATCCACTTATGCCTTATTTTTTTCCAATCATTTATGCATATTAAATAAAAAGGAATATTCAGGTGTGGAAATATATCAGTGTACACATATCTTATAGGTTAGTATCAATTGTAATTTGTACAATCTAATATGGACTCACAAGAACAATCTTAGCAATGCATTGGTATAATAGGCCCTTGAAAGTAATTAACTCCCATTTCTACAAAATAGCATAAAAATGATTTTATTGAATATGATCCAGTTCTATCATCAATTTTCACCTACTTCAAATGAATTCCACTAAGGGCCTTCCCCTTAACAATTAGTCAAATGAATCTTGATTTCTTAGCATGATTTCAAATGTCAAGTGTTAAATCCACCATGATGGCCCTCTTGTAATCCTTAGAGGCCTATTAGCATTCTATGATCTAAGGAAATGGATTAGTTTTGCACCAAAGTGAACAACTTTTTAGTGGCTCACGGGTAAATTATGTCAGAGCCTCCTTTTCTTGACGACGCTAGAAAGGTAGCACTTTATTAGAAATAGTGAAAGTACAAGAGTCAAGGTTGAATGTTAAAAAAAGTGTTTATGCCAAAATTTTCTAGTTATTCCATATTGACCCCAATAAGATTCTATTCAAGTTAGATCATCAAATCAAAGGGTTTATATGGGATTAGTTTGGTTTTTTCTTTTCTCTTGTTTTTAAAAGCATGTTCATTTTTTAGTGTGTTTTTTACATGATTTTATTTTTTGTACCTAAAAATAAATTAACATATTTTTTTTAAACACCCTAAATAACTTTTAGATATTTTGAGTATTTTGAAAAACAATCATATCTTAATCAAATATGTCAAAAATATTTTGTTTCAAATCAAAATATAAATAAAATAAAAAAAATGAAAAATAAAAAACATAAATAATCTCAACTGGCCCCTAAGTTGAATTTAAGTTAGTATTGAGTTGGAAGATCATGGCATTTCACTTATGTTCCAGCTCTTTTAGTAATTATTTGATTTTAGTCAAGATAGATTTGATATATCCTACATTTAAAAACATTGCAATGCGTCATAGGTCCATTTCTCTTCATTTCACATTAAGAATTAAAATATCTTTCTCTTTTAAAATTGACTTAATTTTATTCATTCATTCATTCAACATCGACCATCTGATGATCTGATTAGGAGAGTGGATGTTTTATATTCGACTTACGTTAAGATAGGCAGAGGTATACCTAGAAAGAATTGGGCATATTCTATAAAAAATTATCTTAATTTATTAGAATTAAAAGAAAATATGACAGTCAATAGAACGCAATAGAGGAAAAGGATTCATGTAGCCGGCCCACTTAGAGGGATAGAGGTTTGTTGTTGTTGTTGTTATATTCATTCATTCATTCATCTTCTAAAATTTTAGACGGTGTTTGGTTGCAACTCAAATTTACAATAAATAGGATTTATCAAATATGATAAATCCAAATTTACAAAATTTAGGATGCGATAGAGGAGCAGCGACGACGGAATAGATCCGCCTCGCAATCGGATAACTAAACCCAGATTTACGTCGTAAAAGAGAAAAAAGACGGAAGGTGCAAAAATTTGAACCTTTAAATTTAATTTTTAATTGTTTTTATGGTTGGCTGGATTTAAGTTAAATCCATAGCTAAATCCTGTTAATAGGATGCTCCCAAATACCGCTTTAGATTTTTAAGGGAGATTTCCTTAAGGTTTCATATTTGGTATTCATACCTCGGAATCCTCCTCATCCTTCCATCGTCACTTCTAGCTTTCCTACATTTAGCTTCTAAACAAAACTCTAATAAAAATCTATGTATTCTAGGGTTTGCAAATATCTCAAAATTGGAAGAGAATAGGGAAGAAAACCATAATTTCAGTTCCTATAATCATACCTAATTGTTTTTGGCTCAGATCTTATCGTCGAACCCGTACTCGTTCTCGCACGAATGCTTGCAAGTTATATTTCAAATGGATAATCCCTTTCCCTGCTCGTACGCTCTACTCAGTGCTCGTTTGCCTGCAGAACTTGCCCTCTCTCGATGTTTAGTTCGCCTTCTCCTCGCACGGTTTCTCCCTCGTCCCACTCAAATTTTTATTCGTTGTAAGGCCTGCGTACCGTACCGAATAAAAAACAGCCACCTGGAATTTGGGTATTATTTATTTTAAAAACTCAATTTTTTGACGTCCGACCCCGCCCGAATCCTTCTTTTTCCCAAAAATTTAATGCATATGGTTCTTTCCCGATTTTCCCCCACTTTACTTTCGCATTTTAGGGTTTGAAGCTGCTGAAATGGATTGCTATGCCGACGAAGAGAACGACAACCCCTTCCTGATCTGTGCAAGTTTAGCTTCGTTCATAATATTTTCGATGAAGACAACTAGAAGGACATCCAGATCCAAGTGAGTTTAGCTTCGTGGAGAATGTTCTTTTTATCTTAAAGACATTGTTGCGGTTTGGGTTCCAGAGCTTGTGCGAGTTTTATTTTTTGATTTTATGGATACTTATGGCATTTGTCTGGGTTTATCGGAGGTTTAAATAGTTGATTTAATAATATTACTTTATTTTTTTTCTGAGGTAGTTCTGACATATTATTGCTTGTGTTTAACAATTTGTTTCTCTGGTTTATCGGATTTTTACTTTAGTGAGTTTCATTTTATTTGAAGTTATTATCATTGTAACTGTTTATGTTATGCTTGCATTTAGGCCAGGGTAATGGTTGATAGTGTTACCGCGGTAGTATCTTGACAGTATTCTCGTGTTATTTTTGTTAATAAGGAATGTTGGTGTTATTGTGGGGTTATTGTGGTATTATTATGGTTTTATTGTTGTGTTATTGTACTGTTGAAGAGAGTTTTTTTTACTGCGGCTTTATGGTTTTATTGTTGTGTGATTATGGTGTTATTGTCTTTGTTATTGGTGTTATTGTGGGGTAATGGTTTATAGTGTTACCGCGGCATTATCTTTGCAGTATTCTCGTGTTATTTTTTTAACGAGGGATGTTTTATTGTTGTGCTACTGTACTGTTGAAGAGAGTTTTTTTTGCTGCGGCTTTATGTTTTTATTATTGTGTGATTATGGTGTTATTGTTTTTGTTGTTGGTGTTATTATGGGGTAATGGTTTATAGTGTTACCACGGTATTATCTTTGCAGTATTCTCGTGTTATTTTTTTTAATGAGGGATGTTGGTGTTATTGTGGGGTTATTGTGGTATTATTATGGTTTTATTGTTGTGTTATTGTACTGTTGAAGAGAGTTTTTTTGCTGCGACTTTATGGTTTTATTGTTGTGTGATTATGGTGTTAATGTCTTTGTTGTTTTAATAGATGCACTTCTTTTACTATTTTCTTCTTATTTGTATTTCTATAACTTAAATCATTGAATGCAGGAAAGGAGGAAGATGGGTGAAAAAGCCAAGTACAATTTTTGAGATAAGAGTTATTTATTGACTAATTGAGAGCTTGGTCAGCATCATGAAGAAGTTGAAAATTGTAATATATGTCATATTCATTTTAGTTGAGGGAGAGTTTCCTGATTTCTTGAGGCAATGAGATGGAGTTATTTAGTGATTCATGTAATCTTGATTGATAAGCAGTTGAAAAATCATTCACATCTATAGTCAAATGTTGATTGAGAGGAAGTTTCAAGCTCTTCGCACATCTAAAATTGATTGAGTTATATAATTTGATGACAATGTTGATGATGTGATTTGTATTAAGTAATTTAGCTAAATTGTGGAAGCAGAATAAAATGTAATTGTAAGTTTTGATGTTATGGACTTCTTAAGTCTGATGTGAATGGTGTTCCGTCAGGTGAACCAATTGGAACACCAGTCACATGAGACTTAAGAAGTGCAGAACAACATAACTTGCAATAACATTTTATTATGTTTCCACAATTTAGCTAACTCATTACCTGAATTACTTGATACAAATCACATCATCAACATTGTCATCAGATTATATAACTCGATCAATTTTATATGTGCGAAGAGCCTGAAACTTCCTCTCAATCAACCTTTAACCATATATGGGAATGATTTTTTGACTGATTATCAATCAAGATTATCTGAATCATTAAATAACTCCATCTCATTGCCTTCGAGCAATCAGGAAACTGTACCTTCAACTAAATGAATATTAGATATATTGCAATTTTCAACTTCTTCATTGATCCTGACAAAGCCCTCAATGAGTAATCTCATTGCCCTGAAATTTAACAAACATAGTTCGAGCTGAATCTACATGCCAATGGCTTGGCCTCCCCTTTGCCGCATACTATGTATTAAACGGTGGTTATTGTTATATGTATCGTTATGTTTATTCGACTTGTTGTAATATTGTGGTATTATTAGTGAATTATTCGAGTATTATTTATCTATTTTTCGTTATGTAGTATATTGTTTTATTGTGGAGTGATTGGCTTATTTTTAAGTTATTTGTTTATTAACATCGATGTGATGTATTACTATGGTTGTATTATGGTATTATTCGAGTCTTATTGTGGTGGCATTAATGCGATTAGCTCCGTGGTAATTTTTTTAGTGCCCTACAGTGTTATCGTGGTTTTATTGTTGCTTTATTATGTTTTTATTTAGTGAAGTATTAGTATGGTTGTATTATGGTAACATTCGAGGATTCGTTGAAATTTTAAATTTTTTTTATCATGGGACTCGACTGTACTCCCGCCCGATACTTCCCGAATTAATTGAACGAACAAAATACAAAACATCTATCGCAATCCGAAGGAAAATTGATAGGCGCACCACCTATTTTGCCATTCGCCATCTATTTAGGGTTTCGAGTCTTCGTTCGCCGGTCAAAGTACATTCCTCAGTTAACCGCTAGAGTTCAGCTGATCAAGATGGAAGCCGAGCCTTCTGAGATGGAAATTGAAGAAAACCCTACGACAGTGGAAGCCGAAGAGCCATTGGCAATGGAAACCGAAGATGAGCCGTCAAGAATGTAGTCCAAGAAAAAAATCAATGACCGTAAGAAGAAGGTTACTGAAGAGGTTTCTGCAAGGTAATATTTTTTTTTCTTGTTTGTTTTTTCTTCTTCTAAATGCAGTTCTTCTTCTAAATGCATTTCTAAATAATACTGTGATAAAATGAAGTTCTTTTAAATATTTATTATTAGAGTTTCTTGGTTGTTTTTTCCTCTTCTAATACTATGGTTCTTCAAGGTAATAGTGATTATTACGGTGATAAAATACAGTTCTTTTAAATAAAATGCAGTTCCTTTAATAAAATTACAGTTTTCGTATACAAAACTTGACTTATACTAAATAATAATGTCAAATAAAATCGTAATAATCTCATAAAGTCAAATAAAACCGTAATAATCTCATAAAGTCAAATAATACCGTAATAAATTGAAATAATAGTACAAGATAATACCTTCAAAATATAACCATAATAATGTCATATTAATATCGTACTACAACGTTAATTATATCACTGAAATATAACCACAAAATTACCGTAATAATGCCGTAGTACTACGTGAATAATACCATCAAAATATTACCACAATAATAGCGTAATAACACCATAATAATACAACTACACCAAAATAACACCTGATATTTCTTGCATTGTATTAATTTTTGATAGGTTTGTGAACCCACGATCAATGAGCTGTAGATGCAGACCATTTGTGGTTAGAGATTCATTGGATAAGGTGAGGCTTGCAATATCTGAGGATACAAGAAATGAGCTCAAAGCAATGAATGTTTTACAGTTCTTGGACCTCCCTCCATATCCTCAAGAGAATGTCTTGACACTTCAGATCTTGCAATGTTGGCAGCAAGATAAAATGGTTTTCAAAATTAGAGGGAAAAAGTTGCGGCTGTTGCCCGATGAAGTTGCCCTGCTAATTGGCATGCCAAATAGAGGTGCAGTGCCAAAGTGGAGTAAACGTCCGTCTNTCGGGATATGATGGATGATGTCCTCTACAATGGCTCGATTGAGAATGACCAGATGGATGCATTAGCCCTCATTCTTCATGAGAGGAAGACTCAAACTCCAACATCATTCCGGTGATATCTATATGTTTCTTCTTTATACTATGTATACAAATAAAATAAAGTTTTTCATAAAATTTTTTATGCAATCGATGATTATATTAAACTGTGTCAATTCATGCAGGCATATCGGAAAATGGAAGGTGGTGACAACTTAAGGTTTTTGCACCACATTACGAAGGAAGCGGTGAAAGATGTTGAGATTATCTTGTTTCCCATTGTTGAAAACTAGCATTGGATATTGTTGATTGTTAGCTTGAAGGATAAGAACTGGAGAATATATGATTCATTACCTATCAAAATGCATAAGGCAGTATGCGAGCGCGTTGTAAGTCATAAACTACATAATATGTCAATAACATTCTAATTTTGTCATTCAATAACAAATGTGCCACCCAACTTTGTAGATATCAATGTTTGCAGCGTATGCTAGACTATGTTTTGGTATGAGGAAACCTGGATCATGGGGGCTGACACTGGTTAAGGGCGTACCAACTCAAAGTAACAGCATTGACTGTGGCATGTTTGTCTGCAAGTACTTTGAAAAACTAGTTCAGGCGAACCCAGTTGATTGGAGCAAGGAGCTGCGGTGGCAGGATGAAATGATAAGATTTCGAGCTGAATTAGCATATGAAATTTGCATGTGGATCTCCTCCATTAAAAAAGATTGAACTGATGTATGGACTTTATTGTATGAAATATGCATTTGGTTGTATTGCACATGAGACATTAATCTATTGTTGGAATGATTGTATAGATTTATCGTTATATTGTGGTTTTACCTCTGCAGTATTCATATTATTGTAATAGATTTACCGCGCTGGTTGTATTTTGGTTTCTTTACAGTCGTGTTCAGGTTTTATTCGTGTAAAGCGTTTCACGAGCGCTGGTAGTATTTTGGTTTCTTTATGGTCATGTTCAGGTTTTATTCGTGTAAAAAGTTTCACTAGCACTGGTTGTAATTAACTATTTTTTAGGTCGTATTCAGGTTTTATTCGTGTAAAGCGTTTGATGAGCGCAGGTTTTATTGGAATATGTCGCCAAAGATTCGAATGAAACCAGGCAAGTCGGCAGAAACAAACCTGTCTTACAGACACCACGGTGGTTGTATTTTCGTTTCTTCACGGTCGTGTTCAGGTTTTATTCGTGTAAAGTGTTTAATGAGCGCTGGTTTTATTGGAATATGCCGCCAAAGATTCCAATGAAACCAAGCGGGTCGGCAGAAATAAAATTGTATTACGGCAACCGCGGTGGTTGTATTTTAGTTTCTTCACGGTCGTCTTCAGGTTTTATTTGTGTAAAGCGTTTCACGAGCACTGGTTTTATTGGAATATGCCGCCAAAGATTACAATGAAACCAGGCGGGTCGGCAGAAATAAAATTGTCTTACGGCAACCACGGTGGTTGTATTTTGGTTTCTTCACGGTCGTCTTCAGGTTTTATTCGTGTAAAGCGTTTCACGAGCACTGGCTGTACTTAGTTATTTTTACTATTATTTTCAGGTTTTAATCGTGTAAATTGTTTCATGAGTGCAGGTTTTATTGGAATATGCTGCCAAAGATTCCAATGAAACCAAGAGGGTCGACATAAATAAACATGTCTTACAGATATCGCGGTGGTTGTAATTTGGTTTCTTCACGGTCGTGTTCAGGTTTTATTCGTGTAAAGTGTTTGATGAGCGCTGGTTTTATTGGAATATGTCGCCAAAGATTCCAATGAAACCAGGCGGGTCGGCAGAAGTAAAACTGTCTTACGGCAACCGCGGTGGTTGTATTTTGGTTTCTTCACGGTCGTCTTCAGGTTTTATTCATGTAAAGTGTTTCACGAGCACTGGTTGTACTTAGCTATTTTTACTGTCATTTTCAGGTTTTAATCGTGTAAATTGTTTCATGAGCGTAAGTTTTATTGGAATATGCCGCCAAAGATTCCAATGAAACCAAGCGGGTCGGCATAAATAAACCTGTCTTACAGATGCCGCGGTGGTTGTATTTTGGTTTCTTCACGGTCGTGTTCAGGTTTTATTCATATAAAGTTGGTTTTATTGGAATATGCTGCCAATGATTCCAATGAAACCAGGCAGGTCGGCAGAAATAAAACTGTCTTACGGCAACCGCGGTGGTTGTATTTTGGTTTCTTCACGACCGTGTTCAGGTTTTATTCATGTAAAGCGTTTGATGAGCGCATGTTTTATTGGAATATGCCGCCAAATATTCTAATGAAACCAGGCGGTTCGGCATAAATAAACCTGTCTTACAGATACCATGGTGGTTTTATTTTGGTTTCTTCACGGTTGTTTTCAGGTTTTATTCGTGTAAAGTGTTTGATGAGCGCTGGTTTTATTGGAATATGCCGCCAAAGATTCCAATAAAACTAGGCGGGTTGGAAGAAATAAAACTGTCTTACGGCAACTGCGGTGGTTGTATTTTGGTTTCTTCATGGTCGTCTTCATGTTTTATTCGTGTAAAGTGTTTCACGAGCACTGGCTGTACTTAGCTATTTTTACTGTCCTTTTCAGGTTTTAATAGTGTAAATTGTTTCATGTGCACAAATTTTATTGGAATATGCCGCCAAAGATTCTAATGAAACCAGGCAGATCGGCAACAATAAACCTGTCTTACGACAACAACGCTGGTTGTGTTTTGGTTTCTTTACGGTCCTGTTCAAGTTTTATTAATGTAAATCGTATCATGAGCGCTAATTTTATAGGAATATGTCGTCATAATAACTCCTAAATAAAATCACAGTAAAATAAATGTATGTTTCAACTTAAACAACAATAATACAACAGTAAAAACTCCTGAATAAGTAGTCTATAAATTATCATGTATGTCTATCAGTAAGCTCGTATATGTCCCTCTTTGTTGTGTTTGAGAAAATTCTTGTACATTGATACTATTAATGAGTAAATTTCAGGAAAGAGGTCTAGATCGAATAGACAAAATTTCAGAAAGATTGATTTCGTAAACTGACTAAAGTGATCCGCCATTGAAAATAAATGTGGATCGCATTTTGGAATGTTATCATGACTTGAAACATTATCTTTCTCCTTTCCTGTATACAATATTACATGTTAGCGAGTAATCTTTCATAAAAAAAAATAGAACTTAATATTATATGTAACATTTACTTTTGCATCTCTTGTTTTTTTCCTAGTACCCTTTTAACCTTGCATTGGATATTCCTTTTGGCGGCATCTTCGTGGGATCATTCACATTTCGCTCTTTACTGGGTGTCTTTTTCTTCTTTGATTTTGACTTTTCTGGATGGTCTCGTCCACTCATAACGGCTTCGACATCGATTTTAAGTTTATTAGATGCCTCCAACACTAGCTTCTCGGCAAGTTCATGGTCTCGTGTTCTGGTGCCGATCTGGTATGCAAATTTATGAATGTAATTGACATAAATGAGTCCACTTGTAGAATTTAGCAACATTTCTGACACCTTGTGATTTTCATAACCATAACTGTTATATATGTCCCTTTTAGCATTAATAGTCCGCCGAAGTAATATATATTTATCAGAGATTTTTGTAATATTTTTGTGCCGAAGAACCCTTAGAGTGTGAGCATATAATAAACCCATAATTTCAAATTTTTTACAAATACAGGTAATATCATTATTACATTTGTCCAATTTAACAATCCAGGGTCTGCTCTGTTCTTATTATCGATAGTTCGGATACGAAATTCTGAATCTATAGTAGTGGAGCACTCCACAACAAGACCACACAACCCATGTAGAAATTGTGCTTCAAAAATTGAATATAACTTCCTTGTGTAAAGTGTAGCAACCTGTCTCAACACGGGACTACTTTTAACAGTGGGAGAAATTGCAGGCTGCTGGCATTTAAATTCTTCATCCTTTTCATTTCTTCTCCAATCCTTGATGACATTTTCAAGACCCAAAAAACATTCGGTTAGGGTGCTTGTTGCCTTAGAGACATCATGACAAATCTTATTCGTGGACTCACTTCTTTGTGTTGATAGGATCCCCATTCCAAAAATTTTTTTGTTGAAGGCGGTTGACCACTTATGCCTGATATTGTAATATTCATCCAACCAAACAATCTCGTGTAGGTTTCCTTTTCTCAATCATTTCACCCCAAGTTTCTTCAAACTCCTCTTCAGAGTCACATTTACTCAAGCATTTATAAAAAAAGATCATTGACTCTCTTGATACCTACGCACAATGGACTTTTGAAGATAATTTCTTGTAAATGTGTCATTGACATAATCTATGTCTGGTTTGCAGAAGACACTCTTCAATGACTTTAGACATTGTTTGGTCCTGGTCAGTGAACATTGTTATTGGATGCTTGTTATCCATTATACGGATAAAAGTTTTGAATAACCACTTGAATATTCAATCGTTTCATCTGACAAAAAACCAATACCAAATAAAACATTCTGCCAGTGGTGATTCACACCGACAATTGGAGCATAACATAAATTGTATTTATTCAGTCTATAACTTGTATCAAATATTATTACATCCCAAAAACAGTCGTAATCAATCCTGGACATCCCGTCGCACCATAAAAAATTCACCAAACATCCTGCCTCATCAATTTGGAAGTCCTACGCAAACATTGGATCCTCCGTTTGTTGAGTAGTGAACAATTATATGAGAGAATTAGTATCCCCTAATTCAATTTGAACTCTTCTCTCTCTTTGTATGAAATTATATGCATCCCTCTTTGTACAATCAAGATTCTCCACTCCTCTGACCTCAGTTGCAAGGAATCTAAATGCATCACTGGTTCTAATCCCTGATTTTATCATTGATCTGAGGATATCAGCACTGATGTCACACATCTTTCTGCTGGAACGCAATAGATGCTTGTCACCGTCCTCCGCCAATGGATGGTTGTGACTTTATATGAATTTCTTTACCGAATAGTTGCCCTCTAAATCATCGAAGTATCAGATCATGGGTGGACAACCAGTCCTTGTGTCCGCTCTTTTGAACCTCACAGTGATAGTGTCCTTCAACTCTTTCTTAAAACCAACCTTACCACTAACAAAGTCCTTTGTCTTAATCTTCTTTGAATTTGGCCAGAAACCACTGTGTTACTTTTGCACAGTAAATCCAATATGGTGTGCATATAAACAATACTGCTCATAGGCTTCATTCTCGTTCTGGACCACTACATGAAGTAATTTCTCTGCCTCGGGTGACTGCAAATTTAAACATCATTAATATAAGGTTATAATACATAAATAACACGATAATAATACTATAATATAACACAAATAACACCATGGCAATGCCAATATAAAGTGCCGAACAAATGTCGTTAAGAAATGTTACTAGCCTTATAAAAGAAAACCAAGTCAGCAGATCCAATATTACCTTAATAACAATGTGATACTACCAAAATAACTCCAAATCCCCATGAAAGTAACGTTACATTGTGATACTACCAAAATAACACTGTGATACTACCAAAATAACATCAAATCCCACGACAATAACGTTACATTATGATACTGCCAAAATAACATCAAACCCCAACTAATATTATAATGAACAATCAGAAATGGAAAATAATTGCAAAAAACAACAAGTGTATCACCGTGATATTACTTAAATAACACCACATCCCACCCAACTAAAACTTAGCATTACACGTCATCTAAAAATAAAGCAAACTTCATTAACAATAAAATTATTCCTTAAAACCTAGAACTGCATTCAAAGAAGTCTTCAACGTACCTGCCGATGTCCTTCTGCCGCATCTAAACTCTGCTCATTCTCATTATTCTCGAAAATATTCTGAGATTCCAGCTCATTGTTATGTTTCTTGCAAGTATTTTGAGATTCGAGCAACATTTCTTCGTCAAAAGTTATTTCCATGGAACTAGGTCCAGTGAATACGAGGAAACAAAATGAGAATATACTGAATCCCTAAACCCTAAAGGAGATAAAATGCCACTTTTTTTCAATTGGCGGGAATTGAAAATGACAAAAATGCTCTTTTTTGGCGAGATTCGGGCTAGGTTGGGTGTAAAAAAAATAGTGTTTTTAAAATAAATAATAGCAGTGGGGCCGGATTCCATGTGGTCATTTTTTATTCGGTACCGCATGCAGGGGTTTATGCGGTGCACATACCGAATAAAAATTTCGTCCCACTCTCCGTTTCACTTTCAATTTTTTTGGCTCGATCTAAACTGATGAATATTTATACATTCCACTCCATTCCAACATTAACTTTTTTCTTAGATGTAGTGCCACTTTTAAGCACTATTTATGCAGAATTTATGCTAAATCATGTCAACCAATAAGAAAATAATCACATAAATTCTACAGGCTCTTGAATTTGGTTTTGCCTCGATTTTGCCTTAAATATTGGATTTATCAAATTTTGTAAGAAGTTGGATTTACAAGATTTAGAAAAGCTAAATCATGTGAGAAAGAAAAAATTTATAAATCCTATTAAAATTACTGTTGACCTCACTTTTGGTTGAGGTCTAGAAAACTTCTTTAGTAGCCTAGGTCTAGCCATAGGANCTCATTTAATTGGTCGGATGCGCTCTGTGATTTTCTTATAGAGCAAATTAATGCAGTGGCCATCAAATTACTGCAGAGCAAGCCCATTGGATACATAAATGGGTTTCTTTATTTGCTTACGGTCAGTATATCGTAGAACCTGAACATCGTTACTGTATATTAATTATTTTTTATGTTGAATGTTGTGTATCTTTTATGCAGCTATGATTTTTTTAGCATACATCTGTGGTAACGCCTGTCAATGCTGAGGCCAGACCCAGGATGCTGAGATGGCCAACAACTGTTAGCTTGAACTCCTCGCAAATAGATGTGGCCTTTAAGAGGCTGACCAGTGAACATGTCAGTCACTTACACTATTATTAAATAAATTATTTTTGGTGTTTAGAGATTAAGGTTTTTGTATCTTGAAATGTCTTGCAGGTCAATGATAAATTCTTAGACCTACAAGAGGAGGAACTAAATTTCTAGCAAATCCAGATGAGGGACTACCTGATATTTTTCAAATTCGTCGGCCTAAAATTAGAACAGAACCTCCTTTAACATTTGATATGGGGCCATTTGTTGAGGGGGAGAGTGCCCCTAGACCAATTTTCAATGTACTGAACAAGAACCTTGAAGCACTAATTGATCTTATCAAAGGACAGGAGAAATGGTTCAGGGAGTTCCGAGGGACTCTTAATACAATTAATGTTGGAGTTTTGGGTCTGCAAGAACAAATGTTGAAAATATAGAATAAAATTGAAAAAAATGAAAATGAAGCTACTGATATAGGCATAGTACTAGAGGAAGCATATGCCCAGTCCCCATCATCTCCTATTGTAATCTCACCTACTAACGAAGAATATGGACAACACCCCTCCTCTCCTGTGGGAATCCCACATGCTGTTGAGGAATTCTCCTAGCCTCCCTCCCCTCCTGTTGTAATCAGACATGATGAAAAGGTATCTGCCCAGCCCCCCTCCCATCCAGTTGTAGTCACACATGCTGAAGAGCAATCCGCCGAGCCCCCCTCCCCTCTTGTTTCTGCTGGAATCCCACATGCTGCTGAGCATTCTGCCCAGCCCCCCTCTACTTATGTTATAATCCCTCATGTTGATGAGGAATCTTCACAGCCCCTCTCTTCTCCTGTTGGAATACCATATGCTGCTGAGGAAACTGTCCAGCCCCCCACCCAGTTGATTTCCAACTTATTGCATAGGTTGAAGGGCCGACGCAGTCGTAGGAAGAAGGCTGTGAGCTCCCTTTACACCTTTTGAATATAAACAAAGGAAAACATCAGAGGATGCTCAAAAGATTTTATCTGCCGATGAAACAATGACTGATGAAGATACTACTGGCTCTCTAGAAAAAACACATGTACAAATTTCAGAGATTGTTGAGCAAATACTTGATACTGCCACCTCAGATCAGCCAATTGCTGCTACTACTGCACCCCATAACTACCTGATACTACTGCCACCTCACGAATAACTGAAACAACTTTGCAGTTAGTAGTATATGTACCTCCAGTACATGCACCGATACCACCTGCAGTGGACATATTTGAAACATCGGTATTTCTAAACTAATATGGATTAATTTCTTATATGTAGTCTATTTCATTTGATATTTCAATAGCTTTGTTTATGTGTAGTCCTAACTGACTGAGAGACATGTAGATTTTCCGTGGTGAGCATTGATATCCGAGGAAATGCAAACAGTAATTAATCAGTGCTTGTCACAATACCCTATAAAGTGAGTAGCATTCGACTGGTCGTTTCATCACAAGTTTATTAATGTGAGGTGATATATATATATATATATATATATATATATATATATATATATATATATATATATATATATATATANAAGTGTCACTTGAGGACAAGTAACATTTTAAGATTGGGGGATTTCGATACACCTAAAATATATAGTGTTTTTAAACTCATTTTTATACTTATTTTTAAGATATTACGCTTTAATGAAAGGTATTTGTGTGTTTTTCTTTCAGGTACAAGTAAAAAAGGTGAAAATGCTAAAAGGAGTGAAGAAGGATCAAATTTGGAGGAAAGAGATGAAAATTGTGTTAACGTGTTTTGGCGCCTAAGAAGGGATCCGACGCTTAAGCGCCAGAGGCCCCGCGCTTAAGCTCTAGAGGCAGTTATTTGAGGGGATTTCTTCATTTGGCCAAATTTTGAAAAAGTATTTGAGGTACCTATTGGCTAAAGAGGGTGGTTATGACCACTAGAAATGAAAATATTATTAAAATACTTATGAAAGGAGGCATCCTATGGAGAATACATCAAATTGGGACACATTTTGAAGAGTTATCAAGGCACTTCTTGAAGATTTATAAAAGAAGGAAGTTGAGACTTTTTGAAGTGTGCTCGAAAGTTCTGAAAAGTGTTGGAAAGGAGAGAGTTTTGGAGAGATTTTGAGATGCCAAAAAATTACTTTATCCTTTTTTTTTAGTTTATTTTGAGAGTGTTGTAAAAGAGAAGAGATTTGGAGGAACTTCAAGAGTTTGGTGGAGGATTTGAGATAAGTTTTTATCTTTTGTTTTGAACTACTGATTTTAATCAAGACTTTTTATTGGTTTGACAATAATTTCTACTTTTAAACTAAAGTGTGGTTTTGTTTTCTCCATGCATTCTGAGTAGTTTTCTTTATCTTTCTCCTTAAAATGATAAGTAATTATAGTGTGGGACGGATGTTGTGGAAAGTATTGATCATTAATGTTGGAAGAAGTTGTGATGACTTAAATTCATGAAATTCATTTACTTCTTGATTTGTCCTATCTAAATGTTAAAATTTGTTGTGAGAACATGTAAGAACCATGTTGGTATTGTCACAGTCAACAATTGGAAGGAATCACATGAGGTTGTATGAATGAGAATGTAATTCATATGATTTAATGCAAATTAATAGGAAAATAATTTTTGAAGAGTGTAGAGTTAGAGGACTTTAAAGTGACAAGTTAAAGTCTCCAACTTGGTTTATTACTTTAGGTTATGATACTAGATGTTAGCCCCTAGGTGGAGGGAATCGAGAGAACTCTAGAGTAAGAGCTAGTATATTCCCTGACTAGCCGGTCTTCAGAACTATTCAAACATTAAATTGGTCAATGTTCCTTATAGCATCTCTAGTAAGGGTAAAGAATATAATTGCTCTTATTTGGCATACAACAATTTGCATACTTCCATAACAAAATTCTTATACTTATTATTGATTCATGATAAGGAAAAAGATATTTTCAAATTCAGTGCTTTTCTTTTACATAAACTCAAGTTATCTTTTTAATTTGTTGTTATTTTATTAAAATATCAAAAATAGGAAAAGGATTTGAATTTTAATTACTGTGAATACATCTCTAGATTAAGTAATTGTCTTTTTAAAATAGAAAATTTGTCATTCAATAGAGCATATTGCATGTTTCCCTGTGGGTTTGATATTCAGGTCTTAATCAAAAAGTCCTATATTACTTAATAACGATACATATACTTGCATAGTATGCCAATATTTAAATTAAAGAGTTAAATTACTATTTTCTTCAGGATCAAGTTTTGACTATGTTGTAAAGTAAGGAAATATAAGTAAAAATATAATCAGAGACATTGTTATACTTTCTCGAGTAAATTCAACAATCCTCCCTCTAACATAAACGTGCTCATCAGGAGTCATCCAAATATTGGCATAAAATTCATGAATGATAGGAAAATTTTTACTACGGTGAACTAGAAAAAAGTCTCCCAGTTCTGAACTATAATTAACCATTCAATAGAACCTCCCGGTTTTGAGAATGCACGCTCCTGAAATAGTTTCCTTGTAACCATATGTGTATTATAGTTATACTGAGCTTTCAAATTAACAAATCTTCTTACATCAAAACCTCCCAAAGTCTTTCCTCTTTTCACTCTTAGAGCCATAGCAATTTCTAAATAAATTCATATAAAATCTCAAATAAATGCACAATATGATAACTCAAACTCCAAAAATAGAAATACTTGGTAAGAGACTTTTCACCATGAGTTCTCTTTAAACTTCTTCAAAAATTATCAAATTTTAGATTCCCATAATGTAAGAAAAATCCATGGTGAAAATAAAAAATTTCTAAATTAAAGAGAAGCTCTTACCAAGGGAAGATGAAATTCAAGACTTTTATGCCCTTAAATCTCCTCAAATCCAAGCAATAGCAAGCCCTAAGTTGAGTTTCAGCCTTAGTCTAGAGGTAGGAGTAAAACTAAGCAATAAAAATGGGGTTTAATAGTGATTTTTTTGCGATTTTAAAGAAATTTGGGCGTTTTCAAGAAACTGGCGCCTCAGGCGCCAAATTTGGTGCCGACACCAAAAATTTTTAGAAATTGTTTTTTTTTAGATTTGTTGTATACCAAACCATGCCAACCTCTAATTAACTTAAATTAGCATTAATATTCATAATTAAACAATCTTCTAATAATAATTTTTCACAAACAACACAAAACTCACATTTATATATAAAACCCACCCTTTTACAAACCAACACTTTTCAAACCATAATATTAAATTCAGCATTGAAATCGCACCATAGAAACTAACGCTGAAGAATAAATTCCAAACACTTAACATTAGATACATATAAAGTTCAATAATGAAAATAAATGAAATCCAACACAAACACATACACACAGACGCTCTCATAATTACAAATTTCATACTTTAGAGGGTCTACACATCTTCATCACTTTCATCATCTTGAATATTTCTCAAGGATTGGTAGTGTTTCTACAAGCTATAAAAAGGTTAGTGATGAAATTCTTCTATTGAATCTTCTTCAACCCAAGTTTTTTTCTTAAACTTACACACCAAACCATCTTCTATGCGACCGATATGTTTGAATTGTTCCTTCATCCTCCAATCCTAATGATCAAATATATCAGAGATGTTTCCAATTGAATTCATATAATTGTGTACCTTTTTCTCCAACTTCTTGATTCTTTTCAGCATATCATGTGAACTATAAAGAAACCGGGGTTGAATAAGAGATGAATTATGAGATGATTGATCCATAAGAATGTTCATATTGTTTTCCTCCCCATTTTCTATGAAGTTACAACAAATCTCTGGGTTCATTGTCTTCCAAGGGAGAAGCACTTTTTTCCATCTTTCAAAAGGTACTTTTGACTTGCTAAATAGTAGGAATATGGTAGATGGATGTCCTAAGTCGATTTGTTTATAATCAAACCCATAATAGATTTTACAATTAAAGCATTCACATTAATCGGACTTCCAATTTGATTAGAATAATTCAAGATAGCACTTTCCTTCGGGACTTCATTGATTTTCATAGTAGGAAGAAATTTTTTTGAATTAAAAAAATGTCATGTTTTCGATGTAAGATTTAATAATGATGAAGAAAAACTTGCATGACCATTATCTCCTGTCTCCTAATTTGCATCTTCATCAGTAAGGAATCAATAGACTTTTTTCATATTATCTCTAGTAGGGACAAAATTGGCACAATGACAAATCAAGACACTTTCAATCATAAACAAATTGTTTATTCTTGAAGGAGTACACGATACTTGCCTGCCTTGAACATAGACGCTTCTCTGCTTAATTACATGAAGATTAGCATAAAATTCTTTTACCATAGGAACCACTACTGTAGCAGTGTTATAGCATAGCACTTCCCAGCATCTCTGCATAATAATCTCCTCCACTTGAGTACTTGGTGTGTTGAATCCTTGGTTCAAAAATCCTCTTTCTTTGATTTATCTCTCCATCACAAGAACCATATCGTATAATTTCTATGCATCAAAACTGATAAACTTTCTTCTATAGATTATTATAATATCTTCTTCACAAGAACCTTATCGTATATTTCTATGCATCAAAATAGATAGAAGTCTTTATGAATGATTTTTCTGAATTTAAAACTTTGAATTCCTATTGCTTCTAAGAATCAAAGAATTCAACATTACTAGGCAAAATTTCAAAATAATTTAAGAAAAGGACTCCATTCTTATTTTTTTAATGGATTGGTTGAATCTATACCAAAAATTCAACATTACTAGGAAAATTTTTTTGGAGGTCTATAGCAAAGTGAAGAAACAATATATCCCAATTGATTTTCCATATTTTTAATTGCAGCTCATTGGCTTTGTAATTGATTTCCCATTTGCGATATTATTTCTTCAATTGACCATTTGTTCGCCTTAATTTGTAAATTGCTATTAAAACCTGGAGGATGATGAGGTTTATAGTTAGAATTTACCTGGTTGTTAGAATTTTTCAATGGGTTTGCAGGATTGTTCCCCCATTTCAGATTTACAACATTAGAGTTATTACTATTCCAACTAAAATTAAGGTGATTTTTCCAACCAGGATTATAATAATTTTAATAAGGTTTATTAGTTTGGTTATTTATTGCAATTAAAGTTTCATATGATTATTGAGAATCTATCATTTGTCCCCATGAATTTTCCTCAAGCACAGTAGGTATCTGAGAATAATTCATCCCATATTGATCTATCTTCTTTGATATTGCAGCAATTTGACAAGCCAAAATAGATATTACATCAGAATGATGAATGCTAGCTACCCTTTTTGGAGTTACCCTTTCAGAGGGCCATTGAATATATTGGTAGCCATCTCTTGGTTAGAAGAATGCTTCATCGAATGGTATTAACATCAAGGATTTATCATTAGCAGCGTCAATTATAGATCTTAGAGATCCAACCAATCCATTATAAAAAGTTTGAATTATTAAACAATCTGTTAATGCATGGTGTGTACACATTCTAATGAGAACTTTAAATCATTCTCAAGCTTCATAAATTGATTCTTCTTCAAATCGTCAAAAGGATGTTATATCATTTCTAAGCTTAGTAGTTTTTTATGATGAGAAATATTTAGATAAAATTTTTTGTGATAATTCTCCCCAAGTTTTGATAGATCCAAGTGTTGATGAGTTTAACCACATCTTAGTTTTATCCCTTAACAAAAAAAGAAAAGTCTAAGTAGGATGACATCATTCACATTCCATCATATTTAAATGGGGCACACAATTTTAGAAAACTAGCAAGATGTATATTAGAATCTTTAGTTGGTGTTCCCCAAAACTGGTTATTTTATATCATTGGATAAAAACATGTTTAAGCTCAAATGAATTAGCAGCTATAGCATGTTTCTATATACTCAAGTGAATTTCATCTGTTGTAGGATTAGCATAATCTCTTAAAGGTCTCTGATGATGTTCATCTTCAATACTTGGATTATTTAAGCTTGATGTCATTTTGTTCAAATTTTTTGACTATTTTTGTTGTTTTTAATTTTTTTTAATAGTTTTTCCTAACTTTGAATCATAAGGTACTCAACCTTCATATCTTAAACTATGCATACACAAACACAATATGCAATTATAATAAGCAAACACACTAAAACATAAAAAAATATTTATTAAACGATAATTTTTCTTAATATACGTTTTTTAGTTTAAACAAAGTCTTCTTAACTATAAAGTAATTTACCATTATCTTCCCAACAATGATGTCAAAAAACTTAATGTTGATTTTATGTATGCGTTGTAAATATCTTTCAATACTACAACAAACACACAACAACACAAGTAGTAAATATGCAGATCAATCGCAATAAAAATCACTTCAGTATAAATAGTTTTGTATTTTAAAATCTTTAAGTTGTTAGTTCTAATAATTATGCAAGTATACGTATCACTCAAGTAATAAATGGCTCTAATTGAGTCATAAGTATCAATCCCATAGGAAGGTGGAAATTCTTGTGGTTATAATGTAAAACACGATATTCAAACTATAAAAACTTAATTAAAAAAAACAAGTTTAAAGTAAATTTAATGTATGCTAAATGAAATGTAGCTAAAAGAACTAAGTTAACTAAGCTATTTTTTAAACTCCTAAGTTAAACTTACTAAGACTTAACAAATTTTTTTAATGAAGAGTTTAAATTTAAGAAAGCATCATTCCCCTTTACAATGATTTTATGCTTAGTGAAGTAATTAAAATAATTTAAAATTAAATAAAATTGTATTGTGTCAAATAGAAGCAATCCTACTATTTGTCATCATTCGAATGCGTAAAGAACATTGGTTAATCTAAAGTTAGGTCCCTAAATCTGTGGTTAGGCTGAGAAGTTACTGGCTGCTACTCCAGAGCTCCCACTTCCCCCTTCATTGAGGGCTAACAATCATGCTTTAGTTTTCAAGCAACTGAACTAAATTCAGGATTTTACTCTGTCATCCTAAAATCTTTAATTCTATGTCCATCAAATAATATTTCCTTATTTATTTACACTTAACCCCATGGACTGCATTCTCATCAATGAATTTGAATGTGACTCTCACCTTGTTGTAGAAAGCATAGACCTGTCAGATCTTATGTTTCTCAATAACTTTTAACATTTCAATTGACCAGACCAAAAAGTAAATAAAGATCATAGTTTGAAACATCATAATTTATTGAAATTTAAAACCTTGCACAAAAATATTAATTCTTCACAAAGTCATATCTCATTGTAGGGAGAAGGATAAAGAAGGCTACTCAGAATTCATGAGGAGGATGCAACAAAAAATGGATTATATATATATAAATAAGTTTACAAAATAAAGAAAGGAAATAATACAACTTATCTCACACTACTCATCAAGTAAATCCCTTGAAGTTCCCTTAAAACACATTCTCTCTTTTCAATCACACTCAATTCTCACTTAGAATGTAATGAAGAAGAAATCTCCACATTCTCTCTCCTCTTACAGTCTATAGAAGAATATCATCTCCAAAACCTAACTCTCTAGTCTCCTCCAAAGACTCCATACGCCACACACTCCAAGACATCCTAGACTTCTTAAGAGTGGCGTCAGCCGTTCTTCTCTAATGAAATTTAAAAATTCCCTCCTTTTCCCAAGAGACACACCTATTCACACCAAAATACAAATCCCCTCATCTAAGAGACATATCTCTTCATTCAAGAGTCTTTCTCAAGTGTTTGGATACATTGAAACACTCCATGGGGTGTTTGAATTACTTGGAGTCTTCTATAACATCTCAAAAATAGTCAATAACCACCAACAATTCCTTTAGATTCATCTCTGACACCTTTGGCGCTTGTTTTAGTGCTTATGGCACCTGTTTACTAGAGTTCCATGCTCTTCTCTATATTTTCGCACTTATGGCACCATTTTGGTGCTTCTGGTGTCGCTTTTATGTAAAATGACATCTCTGGTGCCAATATATTGAAAAACTGCATTTTGACTTCAAATTTCTTCTTTTTTGCACCTTTTTGCTCCACATGCCTAAAATCAAAATACCTACAACAAAAAATGAAAATATCCTTCTTTAAAGTTCAATATTACAAAATTTAATCATAAAATGTATACATAAAATTGCACATTTTTGTGGTGTATCAAGAGGCACTCACTGATCACACATGCAAACATGCAAGATATACAATAGATGAAGAGATAAGCATTGTGTGTGAATGAGTATACCATATAGGAAATGACTCAAGAAAAGGTGGGCATGTCTTGGAGGCAGCGGTTCAAAAATGAGTATGTTGAGGAGGTAGTGACCCGAGGGATGGGTATGTGATCCACCTGAAAATTACCTATTTTTAGTGTACATTTCATGATCATTTTATGTTTAGTTTTGATGATATTACACTTTAAAGTAAGTTATTTTGCATGTTTTTGTCTCCAGGTTCAAGAAATGGACTTTTAGAAAAAAATGGAGTAGAAACGGTGTCATTTGGAGTCAAATCGAGCGAGGAAAAAAATTCTGACCTGACACTTTTTTATTTGTATTTCTATGTTTAATCTCCTTTACATTTGTCACATGTTTTTTGAAAAAAATTATACTTTAAATAAAGGTTATTTTCATATTTATCTTGTAGAGGTATATCAATTTAGAGTGCAACAGAGCTGAAACGGGGTGAAACGGAGTTGAAACGGAGCAAAATGGGGCAAAACTGTGGAGCTGTCTGTAAGGTGGCACCTAGGCGCCGAATAGAAAAATGGTGCCTATGCGCCAAAAATGGCACCTAGCACCATAAACAATCTAGAGGCTATTTTGGACAGTTTTTGGTTGTTCCGGGTTGTTTTGGAAGCTTTTCAATGGCTTGCACATTCCATTGAGTGGTTAAATGAATCTAGACACTTGGAAAGGATCTTAGATGAAGAGATGTGTCTCTTGGATTGAAAGAGTGTGTCTTTTACAAAAAGGAGTCATATTTGAGTCTCTTTAAATAAGGGGGTCGGTGGCTCTCATAAGAAGTAATTAGGGGCATTTTAGGAGAAGTTTTAGAAGGATTTTAGAGAGAGTTTGGTGTGAGTTTATGGTAATGTAGATTTCTCCATTTTTTTGAGAGATTGGTGAGGTATTTTGAGAGATATGAGTAAGAAAATATGAGCGGCGTATGGATTGGTAGGAGACTTTGTTGGAGAGTTTTCTCATCTTTATTTCAGAGGGAAAAGCTAAGTATTAAATTCTTCATTATCTTGTAATTGTTGTAAACACTTTCAAGTGGATTTTTTAAAATTTAAATAAGGTTTTCTATTTTGCTTTATCCAAGCTTCATAAGTAGTTTTCTTTACTCTTTTCTTTTAATATGAAGTAGTGTCATGTGTAGTAAAATATGATTTATAATAGAATTGCTTTTATTTTAATTTGATGAGTAATATCTCATTTGATTCATTGGCATAACTTAAGTTTTAATAGGTTATGTTAAAATCTATTCTAAATGAAACTAAAACTCTTGAGAGTGGTGATCTTGCAACTAGAGTGCACTCACATTTTGTGATTGCCTATTGCTAAATAGTTTGGGCGGCAATGCAACTTTTAAGGAAATATAATCCATAATATGTTTCTATTAGGAGCTTCTACGTGACATATAGTTGCATAAAACTAATATAACAATAAGTGTACCTATATGCTCGAAAGATGGTAGGTCGACATATGTTCCTTGTTGGCACATCATTTATTACATAATTCTATCAATTCTTTCACTCCTTATTCCATTATCTTAATTTTAATTTTTATTTTGCAATGAATTAGATGCATCTTTAGGAATTTAGATTTCCTTAGAAGTATTTTTACCGTCTCTTAATTTACTTTGCAAAATTTATTACCATCTTATTGATGGTATTTTTATTGTCTCTTAATTTACTTTGCAAACTGATATTTAATTTGTTAAAATTTGTTGAGAAACTTACAGACCTGAGAGCGCTAAGATTTCTCCAACTACTGAGGACCACATTTCACTTTGGAAAGAGCAGTTGTGATCATTGATCTCAAAACTGTGTATATGCAACCGTATAACAATGTCTCTGATTATATTTTCACTTGTATTTCCTTACTTTGCAACAGAGTCAAAACTTAATCTTAAAGAAAATAAGAATTTAACTTTTTAATTTATATTTATATATTAAGATACTACGCAAATATACATATCGTTATCAAGTAATATAGGACTTTTTGATTAAGACCTGAATCTCGAAACCACAGGGAACTTATGCAATATGTTGTATTGAAAAGCAAACTTTCTATTTTAAAAAGACAATTACTTAAAACTATAAATATTTTTGCAGTATTAAAATTCAAAACTTTTTGGTACTTTTGAAATTCTGATAGAACAATAACAATTTAAAAAGATATCCTAAGTTTATGTAAAAGAAAAGCACTAAATTCAAAAATATATTTCTCCTTATCATGAATTCGTAATAAACATAGGAATTCTGTTGTGGTAATATGCAAATTATGTTGTGCCAAATAGGAGCAATTACATTCTTTACCCTTACTCGAGATTTTATAAAGAACATTGGTTCATTTAAAGTTTGAATAGTTTTGAAGACTAGCTAGGCATGGAAGATACCAGCTCTCACGCTAGAGTTCCCTCGATCCCCTCCACCTAGGGGCTACCATCTCGTATCAAAACCTAAAATAATAAACCAAGTTGGGGACTTTAACTTGTCACTTTAAAGTCCTCTAACTCTACATCCTTCAATGATTATTTCCCTATTTATTTGCACTAAATCATATGAATTACATTCTCACTCATATAACCTCATGTGATTTTTTCTAATTGTTGACTGAGACAATACCAGCCCAGTTCTTACATGTTCTCACCACAGATTTTAACATCTGGATAGGCTAAATCAAGAAGTAAATGAAGTTTATGGATTTAAATCATCACATCTTCTTCTAACATTAAAGATTAATTCTCTCGACAACTTTTATCCAACACTTTAATTTCTTATCATTTTAAGGAGAAAAATAAACAAAACAACTCAAAATCCATGGAGAAAATAAAACCACACTTTAGTTTAAAATTAGAAATCATTGTCAAACTAATAAGAAGTCTCGACTAAAATCAAAAGTAGTTTAAAAAGAAATAATAAAAACTTATCTCAAATCCTCCACCAAACTCTTGAAGTTCCTTTGAATTTCTTCTCTTTCATAACACTCATGACTCTGAAAATAAAACTAAAAATAAAAGGATAAAGTAAGTTTTTGTGTGGTGTCTGAATCTCTCCACAAGATTATCCACGATCTTCTCAAGCCTCGGCACTCTCTCCCTCTTCAAGCACCCATCTCAAATGTCTCAACTTTCTTCTTTTATAAATCTCTAAAAGGTGCCTTGGAAATTCTTCAAAATGTGTCCAAATTTGATTTATTCTCCAAGGGCTACCTCGTTTCTTAATTCTTTTAATAATATTTTCGTTCTTAGTGTTCATAACCACCCTCTTTAGTTAATAGGTGCCTCAAATAACTCTTCAAAATTCAGCCAAATGAAGAAAATCACCAAATAACTGCCTCTGGCGCTTAAGCGCGGGGCCTCTAGCTCTTATGTGTGGCCTTCTTTATTTCCCCGGCGCTTAAGCGTCGGATCTAGCACTTAGGCACAAAAACACTTTAGCACAATATTTACCTCTTTGTTCTAAATTTGATCTTTTTTCACTCCTTTTAGCATTTTTCAACTTTTTACTTGTACCTAAAATAAAAACACATAAACACCTTCCATTAAAGCTCAATATCTTAAAAATAGGTATAAAAATTCTTCTAAAACACTATATATTTTAGGTGTATCAATCGTGCAAGGGGTAGTGAAAATAAATAAGGAGATAAAATTTGATTGATGAAGAATTGATGTTTCTAGGGTGACAAGATAGATTCTTTTATCAATTTGGTCTAGAGTTTGGAACTAAGGGTCCCTGGTAGGTCCTATAGAGAGGGCACAGTGGATAATCTAGGAGTGAGAGACTAGAACCTTCCCAGCACTACTATAGATACCGATATCATCTTTAGATTAGTCAATGTTCATTAAACATCGAAATAAATATAGATTTGGCATGCTCCTATTTGTCACTAATAAATTAAATTCTATGCATTTCATTCCTTCACACTTTCTATGTTGTTGAACTTAAGAATGATAGTTTTTACATCTCAAAATTCTCTAAACCAATTTATCCAAATAAGTTATCTTTAGAATTAATATTTACATTTAGGAATAGTTGTTATCCTTACATTTAATATTTGCATTTAGGAGTATTTGCTAGATAAAACACCATCTTAATCAACCTTCCAAATTAAGACTTGATAATAGTAGACTAGGATTTTGCCTAAAGGCTTTCTTACATCACTTCTTTATGGGATCGATACTGGGTCTTTAATGAAAACCATATATTACTTGAAACGATATGTTTTCTTGTGTACTGCTCCTAGTGTGTAAATTATTTTCTAAATTTTATAAAATATCAATTTTACACAGTAGCTACTAAATATAATTTGGGTCAAGTTTTTGGCATATTAAGAAACATAAATATCCTCGTACTTGCAGGTCGAGTCAATTTTTTGGCGTTGTTGCCAGGGAAACTTCATAAGAACTTTAGAAAAATTTTTAGTTGAACTTGTAAGACTTAGATTTGGAAATTTTAGTGTGATTGTATAGTGTATTTAGTTATTGTATGTTTATTAGAAAAACATAAGAAAATTTAAAAGTAACAAAAATATTTTTGACTGTTTCACACACTTGATATCTATCCTATTAATTAAGTCTCTAGATTTGTCTCCATAATTCAGGAGGTGCAGACCTTGAATCATACAAATCAGAAATAGAGAGAACTGTTAGCAGGATTAGGAAACTTAAAAGATATTCAGAAGCTGTTGTAAAGATGATGAATTATTCTGAAGATGATATGTTGAATATTTTAACTTCTCAGGTTGCAGATATTTCAAGAAAGTTGGATCATTATAAGATATGTCAAGCTCAAGAACCTCTATTCATTAAATAAAACTCATTTGTACATTTAGTTGAAACTAAATCTTTTGAAACTATGCATGATATATACAATCGCTAAAATAATTCTTATTTTGATTACTACAACCTAGGCTAGGAGATTCCTTCCAACTTTAACTGGAATAATAATTATGAAGGAGGAAACCAATCATGGGGTTACAATTAAGATGATCCTTTAGGTAATTAGAATAATTAGGAAAACTATAACTTTGGATCTTCTTTTCCTTTTGAATTTAACTCTAACCCACCATATGAGAAAAAGGAGATGTCTATAGAAGAGGTTGTTTATGTAATGGAAAGTCAGTTGAAAGGTCAAGGGGCTACTATAAGGAATATAGAAAACTAACCGAGGTTGATTATTGACTCAATTAGTAATAATCCTCCAGAAATTTTACCTAGTGACCCTCAGATAAAGAATAAGGATAAAAATGGTGAGCAAGATAAAATTAACAAACTAAAAATTAGAAGAGAATTGGAGGATATATTTCAAAAGTACCTTGAGTTGATAAATGAGGACATGGAGATTGAAAGACCAATGGAAGAAATTCCTCAAAAATTAGAAAAACTTATTTCATCAACCAAGTTAAATATTCAAAAACCTCCTCTACCATATAATTAGTACCAATGGGATGAATTAGAATATAACTTGAGATAGAAGAATATCTCAGTGGAATTTGATCTAGGATCTGAATCATCTAGGGAGAATCTAACTCAAAATTTAAGAAACTTAGAATTATCACATAGAGATCCATTTCTTATGAATTTTAAGTATAATATTAATATGCAAATTGAAAATACCATAAAAAGAATATTGGATCTAGAAAGAAACTTAAGGACCAATAATTAAAATCAATTTGAGAAGTTTAATGCAAAACTAAAATTTGAGGATTTAGTATGAATCTCAAGATCAGGAAAACATTAGGTGATTGATCGGTGTTTACTTAAATGAAAATTTGATGTAGGAGGAAATCCTTTGTCAGGCTAGAGACTTTAAATCAATCACTTCGTGGGAGGCAACCCATGATTACCAGTGTGGTTTGATTTAGTATGATTGTAAGCCATGATTGTTTGTGTTTATTGAGTTTACTTTAGTATGGATTGATTAGTTTGAATGATGATTGATTAATTTTTAAATTTTCAATGGTTTGATTTCAATTTCATGAGTCATGAGTGAGGTGATTCTGTAACTTTTAATTGTGTCTAAACTTGTTGATGTTCTCTTATAGTAGTTGGATTAACAAGTCCACTATGACTTGGGTTTCAATCGGATTTGATTTTTCCAGTAGACATCTTAAGTTTGGACAATGATAGTTCCATCCCAATTTTGATACTTCCTTTCTCTTACCTTATTTCCACTCAGTAGAGTGAAAAAATTACTTGATGAGCAACATGTGGATGATCTTACGCTGTCCTTATAACAATTAGAGGTGCTTATTTAACAGGATATGGTGACATGGGGTTGGTGCTCGCGAGCCAATATATCAAGGATAATCATATCCATGGGAATAAACTCTATAAAATCCTTTATAAGTACCCAATTTATTAGTGTAGTGGTTCTATTAGAAATTGGAAGTATAGTAGTGAGATGTGATAAGTTCAAGGAAGAATTAACCTCATTTATCATGTGTGTTTATGTTTGTGTTACAACTGTATATAGGACTTGAAGAACACTTGAATATAAATTCCTATGTTGATACATGTTGTGGAAGTAGACTTTTCTTTAGTTTAATTTCATGTTGGCATGTTTAGTCTAAACTTACTTTTTGCTTGATGTTGTTATGTCCTGATGAATACTTGTAGATGTTTCTGATAGACATTGATGGTAGATATAATTTATAAACTATTTTTCTTCCTGCTTATATTTTCTATACTGAATGTTATACATGTTAAAAATCAAGTTCGGGAGGAAGAAAAACATATTACATTTTTTTTTATTTGCTCAAGTTTATATAGTATTGTCTGTGTGTTAAAGTAGTCTTTTACTTTGTAACTGTCATGATATACATATTGACTTGAGATTTATTACTACACACACTTATTTTTACTACTTGTACCTGAATTATTTTTATGTTTGGAGCCCCGTGATAGATAATTCTGATAAATTTATCTTTCTTCATACTTGATATGTCTTGTAATGTTTTAAACTATTTAAAAAAATATGCTTGGGGGGGATGAAAAAACATTTTTAAAACTTAATTTTGTTTGTCCTCAGTAGCATGTATTTAATTTGATATCACATTTTAAAATGGCATGTGGTATTTGGTGTTATCTTTAGGATACTAAAATTTTGATTTTTATGAATGATATAAAAGAACATAGTAAATAAGTTAGTAAAAAGGATGAAGCAAGTTATGATATTAGTATAAAATAATAGGAAAATAATTTTACTATTTATAGTAGGAAAAATTGAATTTTTAAAAAAATTAAGGATTTTTAGAATAATATTTTTTAAATAATTTAGATTCTATGAAAATTCTTTTTCAAAAACTAATACTATATTTTAAGTTAAAGAAAGAAATTGAGTTTTTAGATTTAGAAAAAAGATAGTGAAATTCAAAATCATTAAAGACATATCCGAATATAGTAATCCTCACCTGAAGAAAAAAATGATTAAAAAGATCCTGAAAGGAAATGAACAAAAAGAAAAAAAAAAAGAAAAGAAAAATAAAAAAGATAGATAAGTAAAGTATGAAAAAGGGAGGAGAAGCTTGAACAATAGGACCTACTTAAAATTTGATTTCACTTGAATCTTTCTAAAGAACAAAACTTTAGATAAATTCTTTGCTTAATTTCTGAAAGTATTAGTAAATTATTTTCAATATAGATGTCATAAATTTTGAAATTAATATTTTTCTAAAAATCTGAGGTTCGAGGAAATTTCAATTATGTCTGAATTAAAAAGAAAATCAATATTCCTGAATTTAATATTAAATGTTCTGATACCTTGGATAGCATCTTCTTTACTAGAAATTCTTCCATGTTGTACTACAACACTTCTAAAATATGTTTTTTGTTATCTAAAAAGTAAACCCACTACCACAGGTTAACAATTTTAGTTTTTAAAGTTATAATGCTACTTGGGGACAAGTAACATTTAAGTTTAGGGATATTGATCCACCTGAAAATTACCTATTTTTAGTGTGCATTTAATGATTATTTTATGTACATTTTTAATTATATCACACTTTAAAGTAATTTATTTTGCATGTTTTTATCCTTAGGTACAAGAAATAGACTTTTAGAAAAAAATAGAGCAAAAACGGTGTCATTTGGAGTCAAATTGAGCAAGAAAAAAAATTCTGACCTGACACATTTTGATATGGCTTTTTATGCTTAATAACCTTTATATTTATAACATGGTTTTGAATGAAATTACACATTAAATAAAGTTTATTTTATGTCTATCTTTGTTAACCTCACTTTTGATTGAGGTTTAGTCTTTCCTCTTTAGTAGCCTATGGTCTAGCCATAAGACTTTCCTATTGACTATTCTTAGAAAACTAAACAAGGAACCCTCACCATTAGAAATTCTACACTCCTCTTTACTCAACTTGAAGTTCCACATAGGTCCTAACCTCTAGCACTTAGTAGGTGCGGTCACTATGAGGGAACTCACGATGAGTTACCCTTAGGATTGTTTGACCTTAGAGTTGACCCTGGGTGTTGGTCTAGGGATAAGGCACTCACTTTCAATCACTTACACTCACAATCACTCACTACCCAAAAGCTTCTAGGCTTTGGCCCCTTGATACTTTTGGGAGACTCTTGTAGGTGATCCCCTAAACCCACTAGCTCTAGGCTAGGGTTTGACTAAGATCACTACATAGAGGAACCAAAATCGGGTTCCCATTGGTACATAGCTTATTGATGGTGGTTGGCATTCCAACTCTCCAAAACACCCAAACTACCCAAAATCTCCAAAAGTGGCCAAATTACCAAAATACCACTCCTTACCCCAAAATTCTAAAATTTAAAAAAAATCCATAAATTCTAAAAAAATCCCAAATATTCTCATTTTCATTTCTCATAACTATCACATGACCCAATTTGGCCAATTTGACCATCTTTGACAAAAACCCCCAAATTTCCCTTTAAAGACCCATAATTTCCTAAAATCACTTCGAATATTTATCCAATTGGTCTCAATTTCCCCCAATTTCAATTCTAAACTTAAATTCACTCTTGATGTGACCAATTTAGATCAAATCCAAGCTCAATTGGTCTATGATTTGAACCCAATTTTGAGCTAAACTAAAAACTCAATTTTGGCTCTATGACTTGGTTCCAATAAATTGGCCACAATTTTTTTGTTGAAAAACCTTGATAACGTCCAAATACATCAAACTTGACCATCAAAACTGAGAGCCACTCCCATGAAACTTCATCCAAATCAAACCTAGAGGCCAGCTTAGCTAAAATAAGTTGTAGAGCTCCTCTGACCTCCACCTAAGCAGCACAATCCACCCCTTAATTGGCCATGAGAGCCACACCTTAGCCATTTTAATAAAAAACACCTCCCACAGCCATGGGAGAGGGTGCTGAAAATTTCTTAGAGAGACCTTTCCAAATTGACCACAGAGCTTTTCTAAGATCCCCTTAGTGCATTCCAACTGTTTTCCCTCACCAATTTCCACTGTCGGAGTTCAATTTTGAGCTCGAAATCTTGTCGGAAACTAGGACAGAGCCCAATACATCTCCACACTCCACCAAACTCAAATTAACTTCACCCACACCTTCACAACAGTGAAAGAAGCTTAAGCCCCAACAAATTCCCCTCTCATAGAGCCTCTATCATAGCTCTAGACCAACACCCAAATCTGGCAGTGATTGAAATCATACCTAGGCATTACACCAAGACTAGAGACTCAATCTTTAGCCTCTTTGAATCACAACAAACATTCCAAGACTCTCTAATCAAAGCTTCACTTCTCAGAGAAAAGGCATAGAACTTCTCTTCCTCCTGAGCTAATTTGAACTCTCCATTTGTTTTGAGTTGATTTCATGGCATCATAACTGTATTGATATGTTCCTCTAGTCTAGACAAGCATTTTAAAAAATATTTCTCTTAATTTGGTTAAGAAATGAGAGAGATCTTAAGGCTAGAAGATGGATGATTCTCGAGCTAGGCTATCGGGGATGATGACGGAGCGTCGTTCGATCAAGCATGTATCGGATGGACGGTTGAGATGAAGTCCGACAGCACTTCGGAACATAAACCGCAGGCCAAGTCAACACTGACGTGGACGGTGATGTCAAATAAGAGTGTACCGCGTGGAGCTTAGGAGCCACCGTAGGTTGATGTGGTGTCGTGCATTTAAATAAATAAATAGGGATTTAAAAAATCATAAAATTATCCCTAGCTTTAAAAATTCATATCTCTGTGTAGAAAAATCATAAAAATAAAATAAAAATATCCTCTTGCTTAGTGAATAGAGGAAAAAAACGTGGAAATGATTTAGAGTCTATTTGATGCACATTTTAATATAAATTAATTAAATACTGATTTAGATATTTTGATTATTCATGCATGTAGTAATCACACTATGGCTTGAAATTTAAGCATGTTGTTGCCTCTATCTTAGGGAACATTTCCTGATTTTTTAAATGTCAGAGGAGGTCCCTGGATAGAGAAAAATCCAAGAAAATTTTGAAAGGTTTATGTGCATTATTTGTTTAAAATATTCATGGAAATTAACACGTTGCTTAGAAAAATCCAAGAAAATTTTGAAAGGTTTATGATGACTAGAGAGCCTTTAGGAAATTTTTTCATAAGCCAAGTCATTCAAAATACATCTAATCTCTACAAACCCTAAATCAATAAAATAATTAATCTTATAAAATACAAACAACAAAATAACTTAATTTTTAATCTCCACTATTTTTTAGGATATAGAGAACTCACCATAAAAATTTCAAAGCATTTTGAGTTTATTTGGTAACTTAAGTTGATTTTTAAGGATAAATAACATTTTTTGCACTTAAATGATTTTTAAAAATCAAAATATACCTTGAAAATTTATAAAAACTTATTTTTTGAGTTCTCTGTGATTATGAGTATTTTCTAAAAATAAAATGGAGTTTAAAATAAAAACTTGATTTTTAACCTTTTTTTAATATTTAAATAATTAAAAATTCATAAAAATTACAAATTATAATCAAATTCATGGAAATAATCTAAATTGCTTCCTAAGAACTTAGGAACAATAAGAATATTTTTTTCTAATTTTCTAAAGAAAGATATTAAATTTCAAAGCTTAAAAGTATTTTTTAAAGGCTAAAATGGGTTTTCACTAAAAATAATTCCAATAAATCAAATAAAACTCAAAAAAATGTAAAACTTTCTCCTCTGAGTTCTCTAATATTAGGAAGATTTTTCAAAAAAATAAAACTTAATTTTACCCATTTAAAATATTTATATTTAATAAATACCCCAAAATTTAAAATAATTCTTAAAATTCAAATAAAATTCAAAAATGATGAAATTTGGTCCAACAGCTTCTCTGGTCCAGTTCTACCTCCAGTAAAAATTTCAAGGGATTACAATTTACCTTGGTCATGTTTAGAAATTTTCTTTGAAAAATATTATTTTTTGCATGAAAATAATTATATAAATTAGATTAAATTTTAAAAAATCACATTTTCTCCTCTGATGTCTTAATTAACCCATGAATGAGTTAGGATAAAAATTCCAAAGAAATTTGATTTGAATTTGATAAATTATGAAGTGTTAGAACCTTAGGGGCTAATGTGTAATTTTGGAGATTTAGCCTTAATTAACATTTAGACTTAATTCAAGGAGGGAAATGGGCAACCTCTGATCTTAATTTGATGTTTGAAACACAAGAGGTTAATTGGTAGAAACCAACCTCACTTTCTTGAAAAGATAAGTTAATATATTTTTAAATTACTAAAATTTGGAAGTTTATTAAAATAAAATGAACTCAGGACTTCGGGGTTTGACTTTTGAAGTCAATAATTAATCAATTTAATACCCCTCTTTGATTTTCAAATGAAATTCAAATCATGATTTTTGACCACCTAAAGCTTAACATTTTCAAAACTAATTCAGACACTCAACTAGGTCTCAAGGGCTTAATAGTGACTTAGGCTAAATCAAGACTGATTAAATAAGGATTAGAAAAACAAACTCAATTAAAATTAATACATCTTTCAAACACTACAAGCCCAATTAGGACCAAAATTTGGCTAAGTATTCCAATAACACTACCTTGCCTCTTTAAGGGTCTTCACCCACATAATCTTCAAAACTAAATTACAAATGATGATTACCTTACTCTTAGAGATAATTGATACATCAATGTTCATTGAGCATTAGGGTGTTCATAGGATGAATTATTAAGCAACATAATAAGTTTAAAGGAGCTCGGGATTTTCTACCAGGTAGCGAGAGAGTAGCACGGACCTGCTTCTTTCTCTAGATTTGTTGGATGCCTCGGAGATCTACTAAACTTAATATATTTTGCTTGGCAACATCATCCTTAATTAAATTCCTAAGGACCCTCCAAGATATGACCTAGGGTTAGATAGATTGTCAAACTTTTACTTCCTTGTTTCATATAAACTGCCTTAATATGCCTTTTGAGTTTCAGGTGGTGGAACGAGAAGACTCGTCAAGTATGCTTTTACAGTTTTTAGCGTTGTCTATCTTGTACTTTCATAATGTACTTTTATAATTGCAAATTTGCATGCTAAACAATAATGCCACCTTGCATGAAAACTAAGACTATCAGGATAGCCACAAAACCAAAACCAAAATCAAAACCAAAATTAAAATCAACCAAGATAAAATTCACCCCCACAACATTCAAAATATAAAATAACTTAAAATTTAATCACAAACATCACATAAAACTGCAACTGCAACTAAATTAAGATGTCTCTATCGGATGATCGGGAATCCCTCGGAGGAGGTAACCTACGGTTGCTAACGAGGCTTCCCATGGTCTAAATGAAATTATGGAACTCAGTAATTTGAGTTTATTAAACTCATTTGTACTAAGTGAATCGAATAGAAAATAGTGATGTTAGAATGAGGGAACCATAGGATCCTAACCGGTGTCGCTCTAGTCAACTTTAACATGCCCCAATAAAATTTAAAGAACTACAACCATAGGGCCACCTGATTTGACATCATAACTTTACACATTAGAAAACTTAAACTCGTTACGGTAAGGAGCATGGAGCTAGTACAGTGGGCAGCACGACCATCTTCAATAGTAGAACCTGTCTTCCCCAACTAAACCAATCTTCCTTCCTTAAAATTAAATAACAAAGTCATAGGACTTTGAGGTTCCTTTCTTATGCAACGTAAATTCTCATCTTATATTTATGTCTTTATATAGCCCTGCTATACAATATAAGCCCTAACTCGTCTTAGGATTCTGAGGTTATCGTCCGTCCCGACCTAAACCCTCACATCTTTCAGGATATTTGTGTAATAGTTTCACACGAATATAAGCCCTAACTAATAAAATTGATAGGATGAAACATCTAAATATATCTCCTTAGAAATGAAGCCAAACATTAGGATAGCTTGGGAAGTCACTGAGGTTCTACTTTGGATCCATGACATCCCTAGTTCTTCCTCCTTTTGACTCTACAACAAAATGTTCCAAATTTGAAGCAATCCCCTTTCACACCTCTACGTTTGATCTCATTGAAAATTCCTACCCTTTAAAACTCCTTAAAGATAATGTTTCCTGATTTTTATCGAGAGTCTTCTTAGGTGACTTTTGTCATTTAAGATGTAATTAACTATAGTGGCTTGCCCTTATAGGAAGCATGTCCAAACCTAGCTTAATATAAACCCTATTTAATTCTTTATATTAAATAGGGGAACTTGACGGTAAATACAAAGGTTTCGCAGACCAAACGGATGTCATATATTCTTTAGTTTATTTGATCGAGCCTTATCCTCAAGTCTTGTGTTTATCCTTCAGGATAGATATAGGATTGAGGTACAGTGCTCTTTCATTTAAACTATGAAAAATATGGGGTCATTTTATATTTTTTTAAAACTAAATATATATGTAAATTAAAATGTCTTTCTGAAGCGGGCGACGGAATTTTGATTCCGGTGACCGACAGCTTTTTACTGAAAACTCCTCCAACCAAAAATAACGTCGACAATCTTATAAGTATATCAATTTGGAAATGCAACGGAGCTGAAACAGAGTGAAACTGGGCAAAATGGTAGAGTTGCCTGCAGGTGGCACCTAAGTTCCCAAAATTAGCGCCTAGGTGCCAGTGACAACAGGAAAATGGTGTCTGGGCACCAGAAACCATCTAGGGGTAGTTTTGGATGGATTTTGGTGGTTCTAGGATGCTTTTAAAGCTTCTGGATGGCTCTTATGACCCATGGATAAATGAATCTAGACACTTAGAAAGACTCTTAGATAAAGAGATGTGTCTCTTGGAGTGAAAGGGTGTGTATTTTGGATGAAGAGATGTGTCTCTTGGAGAAAGGAGTGGTTTTTTAGTCTCTTTAAATAAGGGGGCAGAGCCCTCTCATGAGAACTAAATATGGGTGTTTAGGAGGAGTTTTAGAAGGATTTTTTTAGAGAGTTTGGTGTGAGTTTATGTAGATGTAGATTTCTCTATTTTTTGGTGAGATTTGTGAGGGATTTTGAGAGATATGAGTAATGAAGTATGAGCGGCACATGTATTGGCAGGAGACTTTGTTGGAGAGATTTTTCATCTCTCTTTCAAAGGGAAAAAATACTAAGTATTGTGTTCTTCATTATATTTAAATTGTTGTAAACATTTTTCAGTGGATTCTCTTTCATTTAAATGAAGTTTTCTGCTTTGTTTTATCCATGCTTCGTAATTAGTTTTATTTACTCTTTTCTTTTATTATGCAGTAATGACATGTGTAGGAAATTTTGTTTTATGAAAGAATTGTTTTTATTTTAATATGATGTGTAATATCTCTTTCGCTTCATTGACATAACTTCAAAGGCATTATGTTATGTTCAAACTTATTGTAAGTGAAACTAAGACTCAAGAGAGCGGTGATCTTGCAACTATAGTGCACTCACACTTTCTGGTTGGCTATTGCGAATAGTTTGGACGTCAATACAACATTTAAGGAAATATAATCCATTATCTGTTTCTATTAGGAGCTTCTATGATACATATATTTGCATAAATCTAATAGAATGCTAAGCATTTCTTTATGCTTGAAAGAGGGTAGGTAGACATATATTCCTTGTTGGCACACCGTTTATTACCTAATTTTATCAATTCTTTCACTGCTTATGTCATTATCTTCATTTTACTTTTTCTTTTGCAATGAATTGGATTCTTGTTTCAGAATTTAGATTTGCTTATAAATTCTCTTATTTCATAAATGTGATAGTATTTTCACTGGCTCTTAATTTACTTTGCAAGCTGATCATTTGTATTATTAAAATTTGTTGAGAAACTTATAGACCCAAGAGGGCTAAGATTTCTCCAACTAGTGAGTACCACATTCCATTTTAGAAAGAGTAGTGGTGAGTGCAAATAGATAGTGAGATGAGATTTGATGGATGTAGAATTGATGTTTCTAAGGTGGAAAGCTAGATTCTTTTATAAATTTGGTCTAGAGTTTTAAACTTAGGGATACTGGTAGGTTCTACAGGGAGGGCACAGTGGGTAGTCTAGAAGTGGAAGACTAGAAACTACCTAGCACTGCTATACATGTTGGTGCCATATTTAGATTAGTCAATGTTCTCTAAACATCGAAAGAAGTAAATAATAGATATGCTCTTATTTGATACTACTACATTAAATTCTATTCATTTCACTCCACATTTTCTAAGTGGTTGCACTTGAGAATGATAGTTTTTACATCTAGAAATTCTCCAAACCAATTTATCCAAATAAGTTATCCTTAGAATTAATATTTGCATATAGGAATAATTGTTATCCATACATTTAATATTTGCATTTAGAAGTAGTTGCTATATAAAACATAATCTTAATCGACCTTCCAACCTAACACTTGATAGTAGTAGACTAGGATTTTGTCTAAGGGTTTTGTTACCTCACTTCTCTATGGGATCAATACTGAGCTCTTTAAAGAAAACTCTATATTACTTGAAAGGATACATATACTTGTGTAGTACCCCTGGTGTGTAAATTTTTTTTAAAATTTTGTAACATATAGATTTTGCACACTAGTTGCTAAATATATTTTTTATCAATTTTTTGGCATATTAAGGAAAATAAATATCGGCGTAATTGTGGTTCTAGTCAGCATGTCGTGGAAGCAACAGCTCAAAGGATAGGCATGTCATGGAGGCAGCAGCCTAAGATAGGTATGCCGAGGGAGGTTACCCAAAAGGGTGGGCATGTTGTAGAGATATTGACTTGACGAATGGGTATGCCAAGGTGGCAGTTACCCGAAAGGTTGGGCATGTCATGGAGGTAGCAGCCCGATAAAGGGGTATGGCTAGGAGGCAGTGGCCAAAAAGATGGACATACCATGAAAGAAACTTTCTGTATGCTTAAAAATATAAGTATTTAATACTGCTGCTACAAGATTTAATTCCTCAGCAACTGCACCAAAACTTACTAACAGTTATAGATTCGATAAAGCTGGATGTATAAAATATTCAATATTTGTAAAGTCACACTTATCAACACAAGTATACGTATCGCTCAAGTAATATAGGGCTCAAATGGAGTCCTAGATATTGATCCCACATGAAGTAATATTAGAACTACAAACTAAGATTTTAGAAAATCAATACTCAATCACAACAATGGAATTCAATTTGCTTATCTGTCACTAATAGGCAATTGAAATAAATATGCAATTTTAATAATTCTTAAATAACTAATTATACTAATAAGATTTTTAATGTGATATTCAATATATAAGAAAGCATATGCTCCTTGTCAAGAAATTATAGTGAATGGATAAAATGAATTAGTTCAATTTATATTGTGCCCCTTGTCAAGAAATTATAGTGAATGATCTAATGTGAGTTCAATACGAAAAAACATCATTCTCCTTGTCAAGAAATTATAGCTAATGAGGTTTTTAATGTGATATTCAATATATAAGAAAGCATCTTTCTCCTTGTCAAGAAATTATAGTGAAGTTCAAATGTGATATTCAATATATAAGAAAACATCATTCTCCTTGTCAAGAAATTATAGTGAATGGAGGTTTAATTTGTGATATTCAATATCTAAGAAAGCATCCTTCTCCTTGTCAAGAAATTATATTGAATGGATTGAGGTTTTTAATGTGATATTCAATATATAAGAAAACATCCTTCTCCTTGTCAAGAAATTATAGTGAATGGACTGTGATATTCAATATATAAGAAATCATCCTTCTCCTTGTCAAGAAATTATAGTGAATGGATAAGTGAATTAGTTAAATTTGTATTGTGTCAAATAGGAGCATACCTATTCTTTACACTTTGGTCCAGGCATAAAGAACATTGACTAATCCTACGCTTGTTTATTGAATCTGCGGCTGGGCTGGGAGGATACCGGCTCTCACTTTGGAGCTCCCACGTTCCCCTCATCTGAGGGCTAACATCTACACTTCAGCACCCAAACAATAGGACTAAATTTGAGATTTTAGTCTGTCACTCTAAAATCTCCAATTCTACACCTCATAATTTTATTTCCCTATTAATTTGCACCCAACTTCCAAGGGCTTTGACCTCTCTGAATCTTGGATGTAATCTTCACTTTAGTTGCAAAACTCAATATATTTAAAAAAATCAATTAGCCAGATTGAAAGTAAATTAAGATATAAGTGAAAAGTTCATCACAATTTCTTTAACATTTTCATGGCTTTTCCAATTCAATTCACCATTTCATAACTCTCAAGATAAGGAGAAAGACAGAGAAAACTACTCAGATCTCATGGGAAAAATACAACAAAACTTAAAATTCATATATAAAATTAAAGTTATACAAACTACAACAATAAATAAACTTATCTCTAATTTCTCCCCAAGAAAACTCCTTAAGTCATACAAACTATAACAAGTAAATAACTTATCTCTAAATTTCTCCCCAAGAACACTCCTCGAAGTTCTTTGAATCTCTTCCTTTCTTTACAACACACAGAATTCCTCTTCGAAGTAGCAAAGAGGAAGAAATCTCTCACTTTCCCTCCACTCTTACAATTGTGAATCTCTTCCTTTCTTTACAACACACAGAATTCGTCTTCGAAGTAGCAAGGAGGAAGAAATAATCTCTTCCTTTCTTTACAACACACAGAATTCCTCTTCAAAGTAGCAAGGGGGAAGAAATCTCGATCTCTTCCTATCTTTACAACACATAGAATTCCTCTTCGAGGTGGTAAGGAGGAAGAAATCTCTCACTTTCCCTCCACTCTTACAATCTCTCAAAAAATTCCTCACAATTTAGACTCTCTACACTTTTTTTCACACTTCAATTTTGAGCTCCTTCCCTCTATTTTTTTGCCAAAGTCTTCTTTTTAAAGATGTGGACGAGTTTTCCTAAGAGTTGCCTAAGAACCCCTCCAAAATCCATCCTCATCCAATGCCTAGTTGGACATAACCACCGAGCTAGCCGTTAGCGGCCTCAAGGGCACCGTCGGCGGACCTTCTAAGTGAATTAATTATGTAGTCTCAGGAAAAGTCCATCGTTGGCACCATTAGGCTCACTGTCGGAACCCTAGTTCAAATCTTCACATTTTGGTCCTTTTCGCTCCAAATTTGCTCCTTTTTGCATCTTTTTGCTCCAATCGACCCTAATTCATCGTTACTGCAACAAAACATCAAAAATACCTTTCTTTAAAGTGCAATATCATAGAAAACAATGTAAAATAGGTATGAAAATTTCAACATACTTTCCTTTAGTCAAAATCCCCTAAACTTAGCTATTACTTGTCCTCAAGTAATTTTAGTACTACATAAAAGTTATGATCTATTGTAGTAAAGTTTAAATTTAGAAATACTATAAGTTTGACTTAGATAAATACCATAGTTAGATTTTCAGAAAAAATTCAAGTAATTAAATTAACTCTGTAGCTAAAAGATTTATCTAGTCATCAAGTTTAAGAGTTCTAGTCTCCTATTAATTTTAAGAATGACTATATGTTGCAATATTAAGTCACTTAGAATATTCAAATCATAGGAACTTCATGGGAACACTACTAGTAAAAGATCTAATCCATAAATATAAGTGCAGGAATGTATTTAGGTTTTTCCTTTAGGTAAGTCCAGTGAACCCAATTTTTTATTAGGCATATCCTCAAGTTTTTCCTCACTTCCATATTTTTTTTCTTCCTTTTCTCTTTTTCATTTGGATTGTTTTCAATCCTATATATTTTTCTTTTCTTTTCAAGGATTGTTGTTAATCCTTTCTTTTTCCTTTTTCAAGTGAGAATTATTATATCTAGATAGCATTTAATGATTTTGAACATCACCTTTCTTTCCCTAAATTTGAAGCTCAAAGCATTCCCTTACCTTATAAATATTTCATAGCATTTACATCATTGAGCCCCAATCTTTTCTTCTCAAATGAATTTCCAAATTCTTTATACTTCAAAATATAGTTTCCTTTACTTTAAATAGTTAACTATAATCTTATTATCTTATACTTATCTTAAATTACAAAATTAATTTTCATTACAAAAATATTTCTTTAAATCTACCATAATATTTAAATAGCTCAAAAATATAGTTACCTGAATTAAATTCACTACATAAAATCATATTAATAAGTTTTGAAAATAATTAAATAGAGGACATCTAATAGTTACCACTTCAAAATATAGTGTCCTTTACTTTAAATAGTTAACTATAGTCTTATTCTCTTATACTAAATATCTTAATCTACAATATTAATTTTCAAAATAATTTTCATTACAAAAATATTTCTTTAAATCTACCATAATATTTAAAATATCTATAAAAAAATATAGTTATCTGAATTAAATTCACTACATGAAATCATATAAATAATTTTGGAAAATATTGAAATAGAGGACGTTCTCTGAATTAAATTCACTACATAAAATCATATTAATATTTTTTTAAAATATTTAAATTGAATTTTTCTTTAAATCTACCATAATATTTAAATAGTTACAAAAATATAGTTACCTGAATTAAATTCCAAATAAAATCATATTAATAATTTTTGAAAATATTGAAATAGAGGACATCTAATAGTTAATCTAATCTACAAAATTAATTTTCATTACAAAAATATTCTTTTAAATCTACCATAATATTTAAATAGTTACAAAAATATAGTTACCTGAATTAAATTTACTACTCAATATTAATAATTTTGAAAAATATTTAAATTGAGAACATATAATACTAATCTTTTTCTTCCCCCTTTAAATATACCATAATATTTAAATATCTACAAAATATAGTTATCTGAATTAAATTCACTACAAAAAATCTCATTATATTTAAATAGTTACAAAAATATAGTTACCTGAATTAAATTCACTACATAAAATCATATCATAATATTTAAATAGCTACAAAATATAGTTACCTGAATTAAATTCACTACATAAAATCATACTTACAAAAATATTCCTTTAAATCTACTATAATATTTAAATATCTATAAAATATAGTTATCTGAATTAAATTCACTACAAAAAATCATATTAAATATATTTTTAAAATAATTAAATAGAGGACATCTAATAGTTAATCTTTTTCATCTCTCCCCCAAACTTAAATTTTTCAATATAAAATAATACAAGTGGAAAGAAAAACTTTAAATTTAAATCATACCTCAGTATTTTAGGCATTTTCATTATTCTGAAATTTTTGTAGTCCTTCTAAAATTTCTACTTCACCTAGTCTGTAACATTAGGAGCTTTCTACACATATAAATCATTAGAGGTTGGGTAATGAAATTTCGAAATAAGTACTGAAGTAAACATTAAACAAACACAATATTTCCTAACACAATCACAATACTAAACAAAATAATTACAATTTAAATGTGAAATAAAAATCACATTACAATTCATAAAGTACAAATCAACATCCATTATACTACACATGCAAACTTTAACTACCACACTAACTTTATAACAAAAATTAAAAATTATCCAAGTACAACATAATAATAAAATGAAAGTTCAATTACACACAAACATCTATTTCTATTACAAAAGATTACAAAAATAAAAGTACAAGTACATCCATTACATTCAGGTATCAAAATCCCAAACTATATTTTTTTCTCCTTGATCAGCAGGTGGATTGGGCTGATATTGAGTATATCGGGGGCACTCAGGGAAAGTAACATCAGGCTCACCTCTGTAGTGTCGGGCCTGAGCTTAGTAATAAGCTACCTCAAAATTTGAATGCCTATGAAGGTACTCACTATCATAATCATCTTGACGTTCTAAACCTCTAATCATTTTGTTTATTAATTCTATACTCTTTCACTGCAAGGTCAACTCATTCATCAAATCAATTAGAGTAGGGGAACTAGAAGGTGGAAGGTCATAACTTGTAGAGGGGACATCTCTACTAGTAAACGGTTCTTGACTCCTACTTCCAGTTCTTCATTTCTAATGGGATTCATAAGTTTTCAAATTAGCTTTACTAATGGGTTTCATAAGGTAAATCCATTCCTCATCACCTCCAGCTTCCACTCCAGAAAGTTGGCAAAGTGCATAAATAAGGCCAGGATGTCCTAGACCTCCACTTGTTTCACTCCTTGTTATAGTCAATATATTTTTAAAAATGATTCTCCCCACTTTTATATTTTTATTATTTTGAATACAAAAATTTCGAATAGCTCTATCTCTAGTTACCTCACTATAGTAATAAGTCGGTAAGAGAGTAGAGGAAATAAAATAGTGTCACGCTTTAGAGGTGGCATTCAGCATGGAAGCAGAAAAAATTATCGTTCTCGTTGCTTAATCTTTCTGTTCTTTTCTCATCAGATGAAAAAGTTGATCACATCATTGAGGGGGCCTTCCATCGTACTAAAGGATTTGTAGTGGTAGGAAAGTTGATCACATTTACCCGTTCTCGTTGCTTTATCTTCCATGTTCCTTTCCCATCAGTGAGAAAGTTGATCACATCATTGAGGGGCCTTCATAGTACTAAAGGATTCATAATGACAGCTATAAGAGTTTGGGACTTTGTAAAAGGTGTTAATGCGGGCGGCACTAAATTCAACATGAAATCCCCCCACTTAAACGATTCCATCTTCAGAATAGAATACGTTAGCATAGAATTCTTTCACAATATTTTCAACGGCTTTATTGGTGGTGTAATAGAAGTTTTCTCACCTCCGCTCGGTAATAACTCGTTCAATTTCTCTTCCCAGACTCTCGAATACTCAATCTTGTATACATTTCTTTCCTTCAAATATAGAAGTAAATCTTGATTGAGCCTTCACATTGAGGAAGCGAGACTCGTCAAACTCCAGTCGTCTCTTTTATCGTGGAGCCATTTCAATTTAATCATGATTATAAAAAATTTCAAAACATACTTCAAATATGCAAATAATGGCTTCCAAAAGTAATTATAATAGTTCCACACTAAGTTCCATGAATTTTACCCCAATATTTTCCTCACATTCTCAAATTTTTCGGATCTCCTCAATGTGGAATAAATCCATGGTGAAAATTAAATATTTTTATTTTGGAGTGAAGCTCTTACCAAGAGATGATCAAATTCAGTGTCTAAATGCCTTGAAATCGCCTCTAAATCCAATATCTCTCATGCCCGAAGTCAAAAATCGCATTTTTCAGTGAAAGGGGATGATGAATAGTGGTGGTTGAGTGGTCAAAATCGTAGTTAAAGGTGTTTTTTCGGGATCTCGCCGTCGGCGGGGTATTCGGCACCATCGGCAAGCTCTATTGAAATTATATCCCTAGTCTCGAAAAAAGTCCGTCGTCGGTGGCGACCAGGGCACCGTCGGCGGGCTCTATTGTTTTGGTTCAATTTCCAAATTTTTGTAATTTTGATCAATTTCAAGCCTCAACGACATCCGTTCAATCTTTATAGACATAATTTTAAGTGATTAAATGATATACTTGTCACAATTAAACTTTTACAACACAAAACATCACATTTATATATAAATTCCAAGAGTTACAGTTTATGTTACATAACACACCTAAGTTTGGTATTTTCTCAACCTCAATACATTAATTCAGCGTCGCAATCCAAGCCACAACACTCAAAACATTGAAAACAAAACATCATATGCTTAATCTCAACTATATAGAGATCTAAAAACATAATTCCAAAACAAAGCAAATGCAAAGTTCAAATCAAATTACATACATAGACAGACAGGTGGCAATATAAATCTGCTATTGTTTAGATTCAATACAGGTTATAAAAGGGGCGGTATGGAAATTCTTTAGTAGAATCCTATTCTATCAATTTCATCCTCCTCATCAGTCATGTCAAACAATCTTCTAAATGTCTCGAGTGAGAAAAATGTTCTTTCATTCTCTAGTCTAGATGATCGAAGAAATCAGAGATATTATTAATTACATTCATGACATTTTGTACCTCCTTCTCCAATTCCTTGATTCTGCCCAGGATCACCAGAGTCTTGTCAGGAACTAAGGGTTGAATCAGTAATGAATTTTGAGACATCTGATCTATTGTAATAGTCATGTCATTTTCATCTTCAAAACCTGGGAATCTCTCAGTTGGCTCCAAAGGCTTCCAAGGTAGAAGTACCTTTTCCTAATTTTCATGGGATACTTGGAACTGAATGCAAAGTGAGAAAATTGTGGAAGGGTGTCCAAGCCCATAAGTTGATCCATGAATGATCAGGCTAAAATTGAATTCAGAATTATTGATTCAATATCGATTAGCAGTCTCATTTGGATGCAGTAATTCAGAATAGCACTTTCTTTAGAAACTTTACCGATTTTTATTGTCAGTAATAGTTTTGCAGAAATAAAAAAGTGTCAATGTTTCGAAATGGGATTTAGGAGTGTCGCAGAAAAATAAACATACATGGTTTCTCTCATTTCCAGTCTTCAGTTTCGTCCATTAAATATTGGTAAATCTCATTCAACTCGTTTCTTGTCAGGACGAAGTTGGAATAATGGCAGACAGGAACGTTCTTAATGATATATCCTACATTGATCAATGCAGGAGTGAAAGTTATCCATCTACCTCGCACATAAATGACTCCCTGGTTGATTTCAAGAAAATTCGCATAAAATTCCTTTACCACGGGAACAACCACAGCGGCGGTAGTATAGCACAACACTTCCCATTTTTACCGCATTATCATCTCTTCAATTGTCGTAGAGGGATTTTTTAATCCGTGATTTACAAATCTTCGTTCCTTGATAAATCTTTTCTTCGTCAGTACCTTGTTGAAGATTCGCTGCCCTTCCGCACTAATAAACTTTCTCTGATTGAACACTCGCATTCTTGGATTTTAAGGGGAATTGGATGTCATGCAAATGAATTTGGTGGGGTTTCACTTAATTTTTGGGGGAAATATGAACTTTTTAATCGAATTTAAGAGTTTAAAAGGGGTAATTCCCACCCAAAAACCGTCAAAAATCGCCATTCAAACTCCAGAAACCACCATCTCGCCGGTCTCGCCATCAGAGGGGTTGAGGGCGTTGTCGGCGAGCCTTCTATAATTAATTGTCTGAACTCTCAGAAAAAATCCACCATCGGCGGCGTTGAGGGCACCGTCGGCGTCGAGGGCGCCGTCGGCGCCCAAGGCAAAAATTGCACAGTTTCGCTCTGGTTTAAATGAGTTCCAAATTTTCTCTATGGATCCAATTTTTATGATGATTTAAGGGTAAATAAGAGTAGTATAGCTCAATACTACCACAAACTAATGATAATTTCAAATAAAACTACTATAATCGCAATAAAAGTAAAGATAACTATGGGTTGCCTCCCATAAAGCGCTTGTAAAAACACTATAATTGCAATAAAAATAAAGATAACTATGGGTTGCCTCCCATAAAGCGCTTGCAACTACTATAATTGCGAATAAAGTAAAGATAAATATGGGTTGCCTCCCATAAAGCGCTTGGTTTAGTTTCATCAGGCCGACCTATTTAGGTGTTATTTAGTTTGACAGATCATTAAAACCACTTTAACATTTGGTCGTTTACCCTCAAAATATGGTTTTAATCTGTGTCCATTTACTTTAAATCTATTTACAGTCTTTTGATCTTCAATTTCAACAGCTCCGTAAGTATAAACTTGAGTCACAGTAAAGGATCCTAACCAATGAGATTTCAATTTCCCAAGAAATAACTTCAGCCTTGTATTGTAAAGCAAAACTTCTTGTCCTGGTTCAAAGTTCTTCTGGTTTAATCTTCTGATCATGCCATAACTTTAGCTTTTCCTTATAAATTATGTCATTATCATAAGATTCATTTCTTAATTCTTCCAATTCATTTAATTTCCTTATAAATTCAGTCGTTATCATAAGATTCATTTCTTAATTATTCCAATTAATTTAATTATAACAATCTCTTCTTACCACATCTTTCAAATTATAATTGAATTCTTTAATCGCCCAACATTAACTGTATTGTAAAGCAAAACTTCTTGTCCTTGTTCAAAGTTCTTCTGGTTAATCTTCCGATCATGCCATAACTTTAGTTTCTCCTTATAAATTATTCAAAGTTCTTCTGGTTAATCTTCTGATCATGCCATAACTTTAGTTTCTCCTTATAAATTCATCGTTATCATAAGATTCATTTCTTGATTCTTCCAATTCATTTAATTGTAACAATCTCTTCTTACCAGCATCTTTCAAATTATAATTGTTTTCTTCCAATTCATTCATTTGTAACAATCTCTTCTCACCAGCATCTTTCAAATTATAATTAAAGTTTCTCCTTATAAATTATGTCATTATCATAAGATTCATTTCTTAATTCTTCCAATTCATTTAATTATAACAATCTCTTCCTTATAAATTCTATCGTTATCATAAGACTCATTTCTTAATTCTTCCAATTCATTTAATTGTAACAATCTCTTCTTTCAGCATCCTTCAAATTATAAGTGAATTCCTTAATCGCCCAATATGCTTTATGTTTCAATTCTACTAGTAAGTGACAAGTCTTTCCAAAAATTAGTCTGTAAGGATTCATTCCAATAGGAGTTTTATAAGCAGTCTTGTAAGCTCATAATGCAGTATCTTGTCTAGTGGACCAATCTACTTTACTAGGGTTTATAGTCTTTTCAAGTATTTGTTTAATCTCTCTATTAGAAACTTCAGCTAACCCATTAGTTTNTAACGAAGAAATGCAGACCGAAAAAAGCAAAGAGCTTTGGCCAAAGCCAGAAAGGAAAAAGAAAAGCTATTTACAATTCTAGAGGAATACACGTATAATATCAATATGAGAGAATCTTTTGATAGTTTGCCAATGACAGAAGAAGAAGTACAATCGGTACGACGTCCGAAGCCCTCACCAGTATGGTACCACTCTGATTCCAGTTCAGTTTGTCCTACTTGCCATTCCACAACACTTAAACAAGAACATCCTGCGGGAATATTTGTAGAATGTCCACGTTGTAATGTTCTACATCTAGGTCAGTACTATGATTATAGCAATTTCTCATCAGCCAATCAATTGATGAGATATGATGATCTACCAATTGATGATGCAGTTACAGCTCAGTATTATCCATGAGATCCTTCTTATGCGCTAATTCAAGCTGAGGCGTATAATCCAGTGAGAGGATATCACCATTAATATGACAGCCAATCATTGACAACCAGATTAATGCGGAAATGCATTATCCGGCATATCCAAACAATGTGGA
>JXCR01134488.1:0-22108 GCA_002079205.1 Phalaenopsis hybrid cultivar
ATAATAATAATAATTTAATTCAAAAAATCATGAAATTTTGCCTAAGTGTTTCTCTGACCTTAAGAAACCTCTAATAATTTTTCCACAAACAAAAACTTTATTTTGGAAAGCTAAATAAATTAACCTTTAAAAATCTTATCTTTTAAAATTAAGCAATTATCTAAATTAAATTAAAACTTTGAGAGGTCCACATGTTCTCCTCTAACATTATAATTACTTCATGGATATGACACTTTAAACTCTCAAATTCACTTGAGTTGTGTTAAATGAGTTATGAAGTGAAATGCCTCAAGGGCAAAGTGGTAATTTTAGATTTCGGTGCCTTAATCAAAATTAGGATTAACCAAGGGAAGAATGGGTAATTTTGATCATAATAAGCATATTTGGATGATTGAAATAAAAAGGAAATAAAAGGTAGAAACCCACTCACCAACTTTTAAAATCAAAAGTTTGGTGACCACCATTTCACCCAATATGATTGTTAAAAGGCTTAGTATTGATCTAGCTCGATATCTAAACTCAATTGATCAGATTTAAAAGATAACATAATTAATGATTAACATCTTTAAAAATATTACAAGCCTGACCCTAATTGTGGGCAGCATAATCTTAAATGACCTAAACTTGCCTCAGGGGCACTCACTCACATAACTCTTAAATCAAACATCAACTGATTAATTGAGTATCCTATCATTTGGATAATTAAATTGTCAAGTTTCACTGAGTAATGGGGTAGTCACACTTCGACCTCGGATGATTAATTGAACAATATGATAAATTCAAAATGAACTTGAAATAATTCAAAAGAGCCTCAAAGTAGTTCAAGGTCATTTGCTCAACACTTTTGAAATCTTATGGATATTTTGAAGAACAAAATGAACTTATCATATTTTATTCTAAGATTATCCACTAGGATCTTCCAAGATCCAAAAAAATCATAGCTTGGGGTTTGCTAGCTAAATTTTCATCTACTCTTGCAATTTAAACTTTCGTACAATATTATCTACATATCTTGCAAGTATTGACCTTTCAGGTGGTAGAACGATAAGACTCGCCAGGTACACTTTTACAGTTTGCAATATCGTCTTTTCTTATATTTTTTGCACTGTACTTTTATACTTATAAAACTTGTATGTTAAACAACGATGTCACCTTGGATGAAAACAAAAACTGCTAGGATTGCCACAAAACCAAAACCAAAACTAAAATCAACCAACATAAAATTCACCGTCACAACATTCAAAATATAAAACAAATCAAAATTTTATCACAAATATCACACAACAATAATTGCAATTAAATTAAGATGTCTCTATCGGATGATTGGTAATCGCTCGGAGGAGGTAACATGCAGTTGATAAGGAGGCTTCCCACAGTCTAAATGAAAGTACGAAATTCATTAAGTTGATTATAGTAATTTCATTTAGACTAAGTATATCCAATAGAAAATTGTGGTTCCGAAACAAGGGAACTGTAGGATCCTAACCGGTGTCGATCTAATGAACATTAATATGCCCCAAAATATTTAAAGAACCATAACCTTAGGGACACCTGATTTGACATCATAACTTGACACACTAGAAAACTTAAACTCGTCACAGCAAGGAGCTTGGGGTTATCACTGTGGGCAGCACGACCCTCTTCAACTGCAAGCCATAGAATTTTGAGGTTGTTTTCCTTGTGCGACATAAACCCTCACTTCATCTTTAGACCTTTGTACAACTCTACTATATAATATAAGCCCTACCTCGTCTTAGGATTCCAAGGTTGTCGTTTGTCACGACCTAAATCCTCACATCTTCCAGGCTATTGTGATCGTTTCACATAAATGTAAGTCTTAAATTAATAAAACTGGCAAGATGAAATATTTAAATAATTTCTCCTCTAAATTGAAGCCAAACAATAAGATAGATTGGGAAGTCACCGAGGTTTTCCTCCGGATCTATGACATCCCCTAGTTCTTCCTCCTTTAGACTCTATAACAAAATGTTCCAAATTTGAACCATTCTGCTTTCACACCTCTTTGTCTGATCTCATTGAAAAGTCATATCCTTTTGACCACTTTGAAGATATATTCTCTGATTTTTATCGAGAGTTTTTAGGTTACTTCGGTTATCTAAGTTGTAATTAACTATAGGGGTTTTCCCTTATAGGAAGCTTTTCCGAACTTAGTTTAATATAAACCCTATTTAATTCTTTGTATTAAATAGGGGAACTTGTTAGCAAATAAAAATGGTTTCGCTGACCAAATGGATGTCATATATTTCTTAGTTTATTTGATAGAGCCTCACTCTTAAGTCTTGTGTTTATCTTTCAGGATAAATACAGGATTTGAGATATAACGCTCTTTCATTTAAACTATGAAAGATATAAGATCAGTTTGATTTCATAGTTTTCTAAAACTCTATGTAAATTAAACGCCTTTTCAAAGCAGACAACGAGATTTTGATTCCGGTGGCCGACAGCTTCCAACGGGAAAATCCTCCAACCAAAAATAGTTCCAACATATAGCAAAATCAATCTCCTTACAATCCTCTCCAAAAATAAAGTGAAAGAAAAGAAGAAATTCTAACACTCTCTCTTTCTCTCTCACCTTATCGCCCCACTTAGGGCTCACGCCCAACCCTTTCTCTTCTTCTCCAAGCCTTTCTTCTCCTCTTCTAATTAATTCAAGAGTTCAAGAGTCATTTCAAGAACACTTTCAAGCCTTATTTATAATTTCCCAAGAGAATCTTAAGTGTCTCTTCAAAAATGTCCATATTCATTGAATCTTCCAAAAGGTGCCTCAAGTGCCTCTTCAAAACTCCTAATAACCACCCCAACTTTTTCTATAAAGTATCTCTTATGATTTGCAACAAAATCTCCAAGAGACACACGAAGCATCACTTCAAAAATTGTTCAAATTCGATGTATATTCTAGAAGATATGTTGAAAACTGTTTTTGGAACTTAAGTGCCATCCTCTCTGTCTGGTGGCACCTAAGTGCCATTTTGGGCACTTAAGCACCGGGAATAGGCACTTAAGTCCCTAGTTTCGGTCCCTATAGCTCTGGTTGCCTTGGTTTGACCCGATTTGCTCCGGTTTGCTCTGTTTTGGTCCATTTTTGTTCCTTTTGCTCCAATCTCTTCAAATTGTTCAATTTGATGTGTCTACAACCAAAAACACAAGAAAACATACCTTTAAAGTGTAATATTATTATAAATAATAACATAAAAATAGTACATTTTTTGGCACATCAAAATCCCCCAAACTTAAACATTACTTGTCCTTTAGTAATACTACATTTTTAAAATAATTTATGTCGATTAGAGTTAATAGGTCATCCTTTAGAATTGCTAAAATTTTGTTCTAAAATTGCGATAGTTCAAATTAGAAGAACTTCTAGTGAATCAGACTAGCCCAGGGTCTGAAATATTTATCATCAAACTTGGAAATTTGTTTTTCTATCTAATTCAGAAATATATGAAGATTTATCAAACTTCGGATCCGATAAACTTTACTTTATAAACATAAGAACTCCCTTAAAACTATTTTTTTACTAATTTAAGTATAAAAAGTAAGCTAAAGATTGTTATAAGATCTTTACTCTAGAAAGACTCATGTGAAACCATTTTTTTATTAGGACCTCTCCTCAAGCTTCTCTTCACTTTTTTTTTCTTTTTCTTTTTCAGGATATTTTTTATCATTTTTTTTCTTTTTTTTGTATGTGAGGATTACTATATCTGGAAAAGTCCTTAAATAATTTTGAATTCCACTATCCTCTTTTAAAGTTAAAACTTATTTCTTTCCTTCACTTGAAAAGATGTATTTTTTTAAAATACTTTCTAAAAGAGTCTTAAATTTTTAAAAATAAAAATTCTAAGAATCCTAAGTTTTTCAAAAAATATAATTTTTCCTACTAAAGATAGTTATTCATTTTCCCAAGTTCTCAACTAATATCCTTAACTCTAGGTTCACCCTTTTCACTAAAAATATCAACTAAGTTTTCCCACTCCATTTCTATACTTAAAATTCTAACATCCATAAGATGACTCCACATAACGATAATCATTAAAAATAAAATACAGATTTATTTGTAGTACTTTTGAAAACAAGTAAGGTTTAAATTTAAAAACATTTTTCTTTTCCCTCCAAACTTAAGCTCAATCTTGTGTAACAATGAAGTACAAAAATATGCGGTGGGGAAATATCACTTTTACAATTTACTACACATCCTACAAAACTATCAGCAAATAACACATGGTAGAATATTGCAGTAGAAAGTAAATATAGCTTAAACATGCTTAACATAACACTATAAAAAAGTTTAAATAATAGAACAGGTACAAACTAAAGATTAAACATAAACACATTTTAAACTTTATAAAGGAATTTTTGGATGCTAACAAGTTTAAAAAATTAAGATAAATTTTGTATCTGCAATTACTCATTCAACTTGACTCACAAACATAAACACACAAACTCTAATACATATACTCACATATTCCTAAACAAACAAAAACTGAGGTTAATTCGATCTCCCTTCTACTCACACTTCCCATCTTTACTTTCAATTTTAAACGGAAGAAACTATACTAATAACATAGGTGTATTATACTACTTTATATGGTTATCACCCATGGACCAAAATTCCCTCATGTGTTGCCAATTTTAGGGTTACTCTAAGTCTAAGGTATACATAATCTGGTAAATAAAAATAATGTAGTTCATCTAGATGTTGTTCACTAAGTAAGTTCATGACCTTACTCAGTGAAGCAAAGACAGATAAGGAAGTAATTGAGTTGACATGGAGTTGTCTATGTCCAAACTCTACATGCTTCTAGGTAATGCTCAACTCCGGTTAAGAACTAAGTCGTAACAGACTCATCAACCTGCTTCTACCAGAAATAATATACAAATCTAGTCATGATGAAGGAATTAACTCACAACATTAATCCAATCCACTCCTACACATCTAACATGAATCAAAGTCTAACATCTCACTGATATCCAATCCAAAAAAAATCACACTAAACAGATAACAAAGATAACCATGGGTTACCTCCCACGAAGCACTTAGTTTAGCATCAGTGATCTGATGTATCCAATGTTTACTGGTTTCCCCATCATCAGAATCTCATTTATTTTTTCTTTATACCATAGAATGTGCCATTCAATGATTTTGAATAACTCTTTCTTAAGATATCTTTTACTAATTTCATCTATTAATTTAGGTTTTTCTTATGATTAAGTCGAATATCAAGATATAGTGTAGATGAATTCCCTAAATAGGTAGGCTTTAAAATTTTATGGGGTACATTCATCTTAAGTTCATGATATTTCTCAACAGATTGAATTAAAATTTTACTCTTTTCTGTAACGTCCATCATTTTGCACCTCTCCTAAACATGCATTCAGTCTTTTCTAAACAACATTTTCAACTCATCATGAAAGTCCTTTTCAATCTCATATGTTAAAGTACTCTCAAAACTTTCTTGAAAATTCTCTTTACATAAATAATTAATTTCATTCTCCCAAAAAAATCATCTTTTTTTGTCTCAGCTGACTAATTCATAGTCTTTAAAACATCAAAAGTGGCTTCATGGTCATTAATATTCATAGTCAACTCTCCTTTATGCACATCTATCATAACTTTTCTAGTAACAAGGAAAGTTCTCGCCAAAATAATTGGCTTTTCCTTATCTTCCTCCATATCTAATACAATAAAGTCCACAAGAAAGATAAATTATCCACTTTAACAAGCACATCTTCTATAACCCCTTTTGGATGAATGATAGATCGATCAGTTAACTGAAGGGTTACCGGTAGTAAGACAAATATTGGCTAAACCTTACCTTCTAAATATAGATAAAGACATCACTTTAATGCTCAATCCTAAATCACATAAAGCTTTTCCACATAATCTTTCTCCAATTTCACAAGGAATTGTTAAGCTACAAGGATCTTTAAGTTTCCGAGGAAGCTTTTTTCTGAAGTACAGTGTTGCACTCTTTACTTAGTGCAACTGTCTCGTAATTCTCAAACTTCTTTTTCTTGTTTAATATATCCTTCATAAACTTTATATAATTTGGCATTTGTTCCAAAGCTTCAGCAAAAAGAATATTTATCGTTAACTTCTTAAGTACTTCCATGAACTTTGAAAATTGTTTATCTAACTCATGCCGTCTAAGTTTTTGAGGAAATGGAGGTGGTGGTCTATCTAAATTGATTTTAGTTGGAGATATTAGTTTTTTCAGATCCTTAGAAACATGTTCTTCTAATCTCTTAGTTTCCTTTGTTTTTCTCTCAACTTCTTTCTCTTTTCTAACCACAACCTCTATCTCTCTTCCACTTCTTAATTGGATAGCTTCTACTTGTTCATCATTTTTCTTTTTAGGGTTGATCTCATTAATGCTAGGAAGTGTTCCTTGGGGTCTATTGCTAAGTTTATTAGGAATTTGTTTAGGTTGATTCTCTATGTTTCTAATTACAATATTTTGACCTTGCAACTGGTGTCTCATTTGCAATACCACTTCTTCTATAAACATCTTCTTATCCTCAAATTGTTGATCATTGTTAGAGTCCGGTGGATATAAAGGTCTATAGTTTGTGTTCCCTTGATTATTCCAACTTCAATTAAGATTCGAATGATTATGTTCCCATTGTTGGTTTCCAACCCCAATAGTATGATATCAGTTAAAATTAAGATGGTTCTTCCAACCTTGGTTGTAAAAGTTAGAATACATGTTGCTTATGATATTTAAAGTCTCCTATGATAAGTTATAATAAATCATATGCTCTAATGAACTTTCCTCACTTACTGGAGTAAATTGAGGCTGGTTCATTCCAAATTGGTCCAACTTCTTTGTTATTCCAGCAGCCTGAGATGCAAGAACTACAATCACATATGTATCATGAACACTGGCAACCTTTTTAAGATTTACCCTTGCAGAGAGTCATTGAAATTCATTTGTAGCCATTTCTTCAATTAACACATATGCTTCATCAAATGGTTTTAACATTAATGAACCACCAGCAGCAACATCAATAATGAACCTAAGGGATCCTACTAACCAATTGTAAAATGTTTGAATGATTGACCAATCGGGCAGAGCATGGTGTGGACACTTTCTTAGGAGTTCCTTAGATCTTTCTCATACTTCATATATTGATTCCTCTTCATACTAACAAAATGAGATAATATCGTTTCTAAGTTTAGTAATTCTTGAAGGTGGAAAATATTTTGCCAGAAATTTATGAGTTAACTCTTCCTAATTTTTAATAGAGCCAAGTGTTAATGAGTATAACAATATTTTAGCCTTATCCCTTAGTGAGAAAGGAAAAAGCCTTAGTCTAACAATATTGTCTGACTTGCCCTTATAATAAAATGTAGCACAAAGTTCTAAAAAACTTGATAAGTTTAAATATGGATCCTCCAAAGGAGTTCCCCCAAACTGGTTGTTCTGCACCAGTTGGATAATCGTTGGATTTAGTTCAAACGATTCAGCTTCTGGTAGGGGTTCGTATACTTGAGTGAATTTCATCTGTCGTAGGATTTACATAATCACTCGATGATTATGATGATTTTCTAAGTTATTATTTTAAATGTTTTCCATTTTCATTTCTAGTTTCTCAAGTCCTTTATGTTTTTTGATTTTTTTTCCTTTTTTCTAACTCAAGATCATAAGACACAAGTCCTGCAGATCCTTTAGTTTGCATACACAACATAACAAACAATACATTAACAATTCAATAAATAAAACAAAAAATATATTCAACACAACAAAACAATTTTACAAACACCTTATTTTTCACACAAATTTTTTTCACAACTCTTTTTCATACAAAAATGCTTTTCACACAAAAATAGTTTTTATGACACTACTGTTTTCCAAGTCTAAGCTTGATTACTTCAACTAACATTCCCCTAAAAGTCAAGATCAACTATTGCTATCCCCGACAACAACGCCAAAAAATTGATCCCGATATTCTTTATATGTAAGGATTTTATGAAGTTGGCACCACTACTTGAAGATTTTAATCTCGACAGTGGTGCCAAAAACTTGGTCCAAAATTGATCCCAAGCAATGAAAGATTTCAATTGAATTTTTAAATATTAGGGATTCTACACAAGTATACATATCATTATCAAGTAATATAGGGCTTTCTGATTAAGCCCTGAATATCAATCCCACGGAGATCAAGGTTAATCACGACAACTTTAAAGAGAAGTTCTTGTCTAGAATAACACACCCTAGCTTGGAAGGTCGATAAAGTTTTGGTTTTGATTATATCATAAAATTATGCCTACAATACTACTTCTACTTCTAAACTAAAATACTTAGTGAAAATCAGAGAGTGGGGTTTAATATATTGAAAGTACTATTCCTAACGCAATGAAATCAGTCACATGTGTGAAAGTAAAACAAGTAGTGAGAGAGATTGTAAAAAATAGGAGCAATTATATTATGTACCCTTACTAGAGATGCTATAAAGAACATTGGTCAATCTAAAGCTTGAATAGTTTTAAAGATGAGCTAGGCAGAGAAGATACTAGCTCTCACTCTAAAGTTACCTCTTATCCATCCACCTAGAGGCTAACATGCCGCATCAAAATAAAAAATAATAGACCAAGTTAAAGGGCTTTAGCCTGTCACTCTAAAGTCCTCTAATTCTACAACTATCAAAGATTATTTCCCTATTTATTTGCACTTAGCCATATGGACTACATTCTCATCTATACAATCTCATGTGATTCTACCATAGTTGATTGAGACAACACCATCACAGATCTTACATATTCTCACAATAGATTTTAACATGCAAGTTGATCAAGTTTACACGTAAATGAAGAAAAAAGTAAAATTATCATAATATATTCTCACTCTACTCAATTCTAGATTCTACACATGTCTACTATTTCATTATAATAGAGAAGAGTAAAGAAAACTACTCACTACACATGAAGAAACAACAAGAACTTTTCATTAAACAAGACTTTGAAACTATACAAACAAAGTACTAAATTCAAATCAAAATACAATGAAAATACTTATCTTTAGTGGAAATCAAACTCTCCTTGTATAGAAAAATCAATCTCCTTACAATCCTCTCCAAGAACAAAGTGAAAAGAAAAGAAGAAATTCTCACTCACTCTTTTTCTCTCACACCTTGTCGGCCCACTTGGGGCTCACACCCAAGCCTTCTTCTCCTCATATAATAAATTCAAAAGTCCAAGAGTCATTTTAAGAACATTTTCAAGCCTTATTTATAACTTCATAGGAGATTCTTATGTGTCTCTTAAAAAAATGTCCATATTCATTGAATCTTCCAAAAGGTGTCTCAAGTGTCTCTTCAAAACCCATTATAACCAAATCAAATCATTCTAGAAAGTCTCTCTTATCATTTGCAATGAAATCATCAAGAGAAACATGAAGTACCACTTCAAAAATTGTCAAAATTTGATGTATATTCTAGAAGATATGTTGAAAACCGTTTTTAGAGCTTAAGCGCCGATTTTGAGCGCTTAAGCACCCTCCTCTCTGTCTGGTGGAACATATGCACTATTTTGGGCGCTTAAGCACTGAGCACAAGAACTTAAGTCTCTAGTTTCAATTCTTGTGGCTCTGGTGTGCTCCAGCTTGACCCAATTTGCTCTGGTTTGCTCTGTTTTTGTCCATTTTTATTCCTTTTGCTCTAATCACTCCAAATTCTTCAATTTGATGTACCTACAACCAAAAACACAAGAAAAAATCACCTTTAAAGTGTAATATCATTATAAAGAATAACATAAAAATAGTATATTTTAGGCACATCATAATGCACCTACTACATTTCAAAGATGCATGATGACAATTTTTTGTGATTTACTTGAGAAATGGATTGAAGTGTTTATGAATAATTTTTTAGTATTTAGAAATTCATTAGAATCATGTTTAGAACATTTATCAAAAGTTCTTATGTGCTGTGAAGAAACAAATTTAGTCCTTAATTGAAAAAAATGACAATTTGTGGTAGTTGGAGGAATAGTTTTGGAACATCAAATTGCAGAAAATGATATGAAAGAAGACCCTGCCAAAATTCAAGTGGTCACTAATTTACCTCACTCAAAAAGTGTGAAGGAAATTAGGAGTTTCTTAGGACATGTTGGATTCTACGGGTGATATATTAAAGACTTTTCAAAAATTACTAAGTCTCTATGTCATTTACTTGAAAAAGATGTAATGTTTAATTTTGATAAAGAGTGTCTAAAAGCTTTTGAATTATTAAAATAAAAATTAGTCACTGCACTAATTATTATTTCACCAGATTGGGAAAAACCTTTTGAATTGATGTGCGATGCTAGTGATTATGCTATTGTAGTTATTTTAGGACAAAAGAATAATAAGATTCTCAAGGTTATCTATTATGCTGGTAGAACTCTTAATGAAGCTCAAATTAATTATACCACAACTGAGAAAGAGTTATTAGCAGTAGTACATGCTTTTGATAAATTTAGATCATACTTAATTGGAGATAAATGTATAGTGCATACATATCATTCTGCTATTAAATATTTAATGAAAAAGAAGGATGCAAAACCAAGATTGATAAGATGGGTTCTTCTTTTACAAGAATTTGATTTTGAAATAGTAGAATAGGAAGAGAGCAGAAAATCAAATTACTGATCATCTGTCAAGGCCTGAATTGAAAAAAAACCACTCAATTTTGAAAAAGAATTTAATGACCATTTTCCAGATGAAGAATAATTTAATGTTAGTGAGTGGCGTCTTCCATGGTGTGCCGACATTGTGAACTTCACTATTAGTGTTATTATATCATATGGAATGACATACCAATAGAAGAGGAAATTTATATCTGAAGCTAAGACGTATTTTTGAGATGACCCATTTTTATATAAACAATGAAAGAATCTTATTATTCGAAGATATGTGCCTTTAGAAGAAACTTATAAAAATATCCAAAAATGTCATAATTTTGATTTGTGGGGACATTTTAGTGTTGATATAACAACATATAAAGTTTTACAATCTGGATTTTATTGGCCTACAAACTTTAGAGATGTTAACAATTATATCAAAACTTGTGATTTATGTCAGTAAGTAGGGAATATTTCTAGGAGGAATGAGATGCCCCTCAATTATGTGTTAGAAGTTAAGATATTTGATGTTTGGGGATTAGATTTCATGGACTATTTAAACCTTCTTTCGAAAATTTATATATATTGTTAGCAGTAGACTATGTATCTAAATGGATAGAAGTTGTTGCTTTATCTCGATGTGATGCTCAAAGTATTGCAAAGTTTTTAAGAACGAACATATTTTGTAGAATTGGGATGTTGAGAGTAATCATAACTGATGGGAAAAGACATTTTAAAAATGTAATAATAGAGAAGTTGTTAAAGAAATATCATATTAATCATAAAATTGCTACTGCTTATCATCCTCAGACAAGTGGTTTGGCTGAATTATCCAATCGTGAAATTAAAAGAATTATGGAAAAATCTATGAATCCAACCAAAATGGATTGGTCAACTAAACTTGATCATGTTTTGTGGGCTTATAGTACTGCATACAAAACTCCTATAAGAATGCCCCCACACAGGCTAATATTTGGAAAAACATGTCACTTACCAGTTGAACTTGAGTATAAAGCATATTAGGCTCTTAAGGAATTTAATTACAATTTGAAAGATGCTGGTGAGAAGAGGTTATTACAATTAAATGGGCTTGAAGAGATAAGGAATGAATCTTATGAAAGTGCTAAGATTTACAAAGAAAAGATGAAGATTTGACAGGATTGGAGGATTCATATTAAAAATTTTCAACAAGGGCAAGAAGTTTTGCTCTATAATGCAATGTTAAGATTATTTTGTAGGCAAGCTTAAGTCTAAGTGGATGGGTTAATTTGTTGTGATGAAAGTTTATCCCTATGGAGCTGTGGATATCAAAGATCCTAAAACTGATAAATTATTCAAAGTGAATGGTCACAAGCTGAAGTCCTACTTTTTAGGTGACCAACTTAAATTAAATGATTTTCTGATGTTCAGTCAACCAAAATAAGTATTGGTAATGTTGAGCTGATGACGTTAAACCAAGCGTTCTATGGAGGCACCCCATAGTTATCTATATGTTTGTTTTTATTTTTATGTTTTTGTGTGTGATTTAGAAAATTCTAGTAGTATTTTGAGTATATAACGAGTTAGTGATTATTTTAAGACCTTAAAAGATGACTTAGACATGTAGATCGAATGTTTGGATGTTAAGTTGACTTGCGCTAAATTGAGCACTAGTGCTTAAGTGCTAAGATCCGACGCTTAAGCGCGACAGTTAAAAAACATTTGCTAAATTTAATTTCTAGAAGTTTAAATTGTGAATTGGTTAGCTTGAATGCGGGAGACGGCTCAAGGATGTGCCAAGAAGTTTTAGGAGTTTAGAGCCTATAAATAGAAGGCTATGAGTAGAAATCTACCACATCTCCATCTAACCCTAAATTTTAAGTGAAAAGAGAGGAGTTTTGTAAAATTTCATCTTGGGAGAGTGACTTAAAGAAGAAGTTGGAAGTAATGAGAAAGAAGTTTATTAGTCAGAGCGCGTAAGAGATGTATAACAATTTCCTCACCATTAGTATCAAAGTAATAACAGAGAAAATCACTAAAATTGAAGCTAACGTGGCTTTAATTGAAACAAAAGTGATAAAAATTAACACACATCTGGATCATATGGGATGAAAACTTAGGATATAGTTTAGGCATACCAAATTTATAGAAGAAATTGACAAGACAATGTATCTAAAAAATAAGTGGATTGAAGAAGATTCAACTAGAGTTATTGATCATCTTCTGTTCTTTAAGATATACATTCTAAATGTTGAAGGAGAGACTAACGATATGCCAAAAAAAATTTCATCGACTATAGTGGAATTAACTTTGTGTTTAATGTTAAGTGTGTTTAGTGTTTCTTAATGTTTAGTGTGTTTAGTGTGTTTTAATATTATGTTTGTCTAGTGTTTATGTTAGGAATTTTTTCTCATCTGAGACTATTTGGATGGAGAATTTATGGATTCGAAAGTGTTTGTAATCGTTTATGAATTAATATAAGTGTTTTGTTTGTGAGAAATTTCGTGTTATTGTGTGTTGAATCTAATTAGTTAAGATTGGTGAATCTTGAGTAAGAGAAGAGATAATAGGGAAGGAAAAAGTGTATAAAGTGTTTTGAGGTCATATAAGATTGGTTGACTTAGGATAGACGTGTGTTTCACTTAAATAAAAAATATTAAAATTTATGCACTACCGCTTAAGTGCCAAAACTTGCACTTAAGCAATGCCTAAACCGAGAGATAGGCACCTAAGCGCCGAACCATTCATGCTTAAGCGTCAGTTCACAAAAACAGGTTTGCAAACAGTTTTAAGAGAAAAATCGGTCCAAAAAACTTCATTAACGCACCTTGTTGTCACCTTCTTCCTCGGGTTTTTGCTATTTTGGGGCTAGGGTACACCATATTTGAAGATTTCTTAGAGATTTGAGTAAAAATTGCTAGATTTGAGATCCTTGAGGTAAGAGCTTCACTTCAATTGAGAAATTTTTTATTGTCACCATGTATTTTGAGCACATTCATGAGCTACCCCAAAATCACTATTCATGGTGAAATTTTGAGAGAAATTGAAGGAAAAGGCATGGATTTGTTAGTTTAAGCTTTTAGGAGTTTAGTTTGGTAATTTGAAGTTGAATATGGAATTTATTTTTAATTTTATACAATTTTTAGAAATGACACCAAGAATGAAGAGAAACGAGGGGAAGACTACATTTGATTCAAACAAGTTTGTCAGTTCGAGAACTCAGGATCAATACAGTGATGCACTGCAATTGAGAAAGTTGATTCCTAAGTGTTGTTTTAAAAATTTGGGAGGAGCTGTGGAAGATTTGATTGTTTACCTCCAGTGGGAGCAGTTTTGTTGTTTTTCTGCTGTTACAGTGATTTCTGTTAAACGGAAGTTCTATGAATATCTCCCTGAAGCTGATGAAGGAGTCATTGTGAGAGGGAAGACATTACCATTTTCTCCTGAGGTAATTCATTAGTTCTATTAATTGCCTCCAAGAACTTTGTGCTTTCATTCAAACTATAGTCCTACTAAGGAGGAGTTAGATGAGATTATTTCATCTTTGACTACTAGGAGAGGGTTACGGAAGATCACAAATGAAAGAAGAGAAAACTTTTCTGCTTCAATGTTGGATGCCACTGTAAATGCATGGCATTATTTTATTTCTGCTCTTCAGCTACCAACAAATCATTTGGGTGAAGTGACTCGAGATCGAGCAACCTTGAACTATTTCATTCAGCAGTTCAAGCCTATTGATATTGGAGCTCTGATTCATGGAGTTATTACAGTTCAGTCATTACTGCTACTATTGCAGGTTTGAGATTTGCATCCTAGATCTTTTCTTTATGCGAGTAGGCTGGAGTTATATTTGACAGTTGGGAGGAGATCTTACAGCCACTAAAGCCCATTACCAATGTGAATGTGAAGTCTTATTCACATCATTCTTTTTTTGGCTGGAGGGGTGGATTTTCCAGTAGTTCTGCTACTTTGATGTCACGAGCCTCTACTTCACATGCTTCTACATCACAAGGTTAGGCTTTTGGATCTGATTCTCAGTCACAGTTGTTACAGAGGATTTTGGACAATGTTAACCATGCTGCGGATAAGGTATCAGACTTAGAACATTCTGCTAAGCATATGGATGGATCTATGAAGAGACGTAGTGATTATGATGGAGAATTCAACTTAGCTATGGAAAACCTTATGAGAGGTAACCAGGATGTTGTATTTCTACAGTAGCCGAATTATCCACCATATGAGCCTGCAACTATTTAGCGTAGTGACGACAATGATGAAGAAGAGGGTGATGATTAGTTTGGATCTTTAGTTCTGTTTGATATTTTTAATTTATGTGTTGTTATGAACTGTTGTTAGTGCAGTTGTTCTATACTTTGTGTTTTGTTTTTAGTTATTATTGTAGATACTGTTAGTTTTTGTTTTGTTGTGTTTTGTTTCGTACTCCTATTGTGATATATTTATGTTTAGTGAATAGTTATTATGTTTAGTGATAGCAATTATTTTAATTGTGTTGTTGTATTTAATTAGTCTGTGTTGAACTTAATTCTAAAATCTTAGGAAGGTTTAGAGTCAAGCTAACTTCTTACTTTTAAAATATGCATGTTTAAAATTTTCAATTTACTACCAGCTATTTTTCTTTATGTTGCAAGCATATATGCTTCTTTGCTTTTATGTTATACTCCACTGCACAGAAGTCTGATGAATCTCTACATGTTAAGAAAATTAAAATTTGAACAATTTAAAATTTTTACTCCAGTTTTTAATTTTTGTACTCGCATATTTAGGATATGAAAATACCTACAAGCATGTTATAGTTATTTTTTATTCCTGCATATTTATAATGATGCTAAAATGTTTTATTTCTAATAAAAATTTAAGTTTTGGGGGGGGGGGATGAAAAATTTTTCTAAAAAGAACTTAAAAGTTTATTTGTTCTCAAATGTATTTCAAATAAATTTTATTTTAATTTGAAAAATGATTATATATATGAAGTTATATTAGGGAAGTAAAATTTTGATTTTAGAAATGAGTAAGAGAGTTTAGTTAAATTTTATAGTAATGAAGAAAAGCTTAAAGTTAAAAATTTTTAGTGTGGAAAATGTTAAATATAGTGTAATTATCTTTGGTAAAAAAAATTGTATTTTTTAAAAATTTAGAAATCTAGACCTTTTATTTTCAAAACTTAAATTTCTTTTATTGAAATTAATTTTCAAAACTTTTATTATGTTTTTAAGTAAAAGAAAAATATCAACTCTTTGTTTTAGGAAAAGAAGAGTAGAATTCAAAACCATTAAAGGCCTATCAAGATACATTAATCCTGCCTGAAAAAAAAGAAAAAAAAAAGAAAAATAAAAATAAAAGAAAAGAAAAGAAAAAGTTGAAAAATGGAGGAGAAGCTTGAGGATTAGTGCCTAATCAAAAATTGATTCCACATGTGATCTTTTTAAAATATACGACTTGAAAAACTCTTAAGCTTAAGGATATAATATAGTGAGTAAAAGTATGCTTAATAAAAAATTTTAAATGGAGATGATAAAATGTCTAAACTCTATATTTGGAAAATCTACAATATTTCAAAATTAGATAGAAACTCATATTTTCATATTTCTTAACTTTAAAAATTTCTAAACTTTAATTTGGTCTCACTTACTAATATTTTTTTTCAAAATTGGATTATTATATTTCTACATCAAAATTTTGGTAACTCCTAAAGAAACTCATATACATCATCTAGTTATGTTGGTTTTTAAAGATTGAAATGTCACTTGAGGACAAGTAACATCTTAAGTTTGGGGGATTTTGATACACCTAAAATATATAGTGTTTTTATATACATTTTTATACCTATTTTTGAGATATTGCGCTTTAATGAAAGATATTTGTGTGTTTTTCTTTCAGGTAATTCAAATGGATGAAAAATTTTAGAAGGAGTGAAAAAGGGTCAAATTTGAAGCAAAAATGAAGAAAAATGCAAAAATGAACTGGGGTGCATAAGCACCCATAATTGACGCATAAGCGCTAGAGGAGCAGAGCCTATGCGCCGGTACCCCGCGCTTAAGTGGTAGAAGTAGTTATGAGATGAATTATTTAATTTAAATGGATTTTTGAAGAGGTGTTTGAAGCAACCTGTGGTAAAAGCATGAGAAATAGCCCATGGACACGAAAATTTATTCAATTGGCTTTTGAGGAGTCAACTTCTAGAAAATTCATTCAATGGAGACACCTTTTTGAATAGACACCATTGCATTCCTTAGATTTTTATTAGAAAAGACTTAGATCTTCCAAGAGAAGAGGTCAGCCACCCATCAACTTTACAACCATCATCCATCTATGTCGTCGCCGTCGTCATCAACGACTTTACTTTTCTTTTTATTTTGAGTGTTTAGTTTGTATTGTGAGTGAAGGAAGAATTCAAAGGAACTTCAAGACAATTGGTAGAGTGGATTTGAGATAAGTGTTTATCTTTATGACTCTACTTGGTTTTAATTTAGGTTTCTTGTTTGTGTGCATGATTTCTACTTTTAAACTCATGTGTGCTTGTGTTTTCTCCATAGATTCTAAGTAAATTTCTTTATCTTATTCCTTAAAATGATAAGTGATTAAGTGTTGAAAGGAATTTGTGTGAATTATTAGGCTTCATTGTTGGAAGAAGTTGTGATGATTTGAAACATTGCACTTCATTTACTTCTTGATTTAACCAATTAAGATGTTAATATCTGTTGTGAGAACATGTAAGATCTGAGATGGTATTGTCTCAGTCAACAAATGGTTAGAATCAATTATTGATTTCATGGATGAGAATATAGTTCATAAGGTTGAGTGCAAATAAATTGGAAATAAAATTTTCAAGGGTGTAGAATTAGTGGACTTTAAAGTGACCGGCTAAATCCCTAATTTGATTTATAGTTTTAGGTTTTGATACGAGATGTTAGCCCCCAGGTGGAGGGAGAAGAGAGTATATTCTTTGCCTAACTGATCTTCAAAAAAATTCAAACTATAGATTAACCAATCTTGTTTATAGAATCTTTAGTAAGGGTAATGAATATTATTGCTCCTATTTGTCAAAATACATTTAGAATACTTTCACAACAGAATTTCTCTACTTATTATTGATTCATGATATGGAAAAACATATTTTATTTATATCACCTTCCTCTTGTAAGTACTTAGTTAAGTTAATTAATTGATTATTTCATTTTCATAAACCAAATAATTACAAAAAGAATCAAATTGACATTCCTATTTTAGTATTTTAAGTTTAAGTAAAAATATTTTGTTAAGTAGATTTTTATCATCTAAAATTTCTAAATTGCTAAAAAGCATATAGCAATTTTCTATGTGGGATCAATATTCAAGGCTTAATCAAAAAGTCCTATTTTACGTGATAACGATACATATACTTGCATAGTATCCTACATTTAAAATTTATAATTATATTCTTATTTTTTTCATAGGGTAAAACTTACCTAGCTTTTTCTTTGGATCAAGTTTTTGACTTTATTGCAAATTAGGAATAATTATTAAGGAAATTAAGCTATATTCACATACATCACTTTTATTACTTTTATATAGAAAGTCGGGATTTGTGGGCGGCCACCATAGTGAGAGGGTGGCGAGTCTTTGTGATTATGAGTCTTTTAAAGTTTTGTGTGAGTCTATTGGAGTCTAGGATAGTCGAGAAACTTCAGAGGATTGCTTGAGGAAGAGTTTGAGATAAGTATTTGTACTTTTTATTAAGTTTTGGTTTGTGACATTGATTTTTAATATATATTTTGTTTTGTTATATTATCCTCATGAATTCTGAGTAGTTTTCCTTTTCTTTCTCCTTACAATAAGAATTAATCCTGTGGAGGAGTTGATCTGTTTAAAATTTCTTTTATTCTAAAATTATACTGATATTTTTACTATTTCTTTATTTACTTTGCAAACTGACCATTTTTAATGTTCATATACGTTGCAAAACATAAATCTTTGAGGGCTATGATTTCACTCAATTAGTGAATACCACATTAACCTTTAGGATGGGAGGGGACTCAGTCTATTTGTTAGTGCAAATAGATAGGAAGATAATATTTGATGGGAGTAGAATTGGGGTTTCTAGGGTGACATGTTATATTCTTAACTAATTTGGTCTAGAGTTGGAACTTGAGGTATGGTCAGTCCTATAGAGAGGGCACAATTGGTAATATAAAGGTGATAGACTAGAATCTACCCAACATAACCATACAATCAAAAACTTAGATTAACTAATGTTCTTTATGCACTCGGGAGAGGGTAAATAATATGTATGCTCCTATTTTTCACAAAACATTATTTAAACCCTTAAATATTTAAGTCCTACACTGATTATGAACTCATTTCAAGGGGAAAGAGTCTTTACATAATTTGAACTCCTTTACATCTAGTTAATTTAGAATCTCTCCATTTTCCTTAGCTTAAAATAGAACTTGTAGGAATTTAGAAACTTTATTTTACATCTAAACTTGCTATCTTGTTTCCAAGATTAACTTCAATAGTTTGAAGTGAAAATTTCACTAAGTCAATATAAAGAGTTACATTTTCCCTGTGGGATTGATGCTGTGGTTTTTAATGAAAACTCTTTATAACTTGAAACGATACATATACTTGCGTAGAACCTTAAGTGTAAAAATTATGAATTAAATTCTAAATTCTATAACATATCCAATTTGCACACTAACCGTTAAATATAAATTAGGTCAAATTATTGGTCTTCTTTTGGGAACTTAAATAACTATGTAATTGCAGGTTAAGATCAAGTAATTGGTGTCGACGCTGGAGATTGAAATTGAATTAGACATATTTACACACACAAATTCTAGGGGGCAATCAAAGACCCTCAATGTTATAGTGTCTTCCAACTTCTACTTAGTTTTAAATGTGTTGAAAATCTCAAAAAAGTTCATAATATGTGCATTCAGGTCCTCCATGGATAAACCCCTAAAATGAGAATTTTAGATTCTATGTAAAGAATCTATCTTAATTTCAAAATTATTTTTTTTTGTATGCTTGACTTCATTATGGATTGAGGGATCCCATGCATTTTTAGTAATGCATAGATCTAAAGGCTTTTGCACCATTTCCAATTCATCACGTTCTCCATGACTGACCATCTTAGTCACAATTAAGTACTTGGATTTATGCTTTTCTCATAATGTTCTTAACAACATGCATTCTACTTCTATGTTGGCAAGATGTGGCTTGATTTCAATTGACAAATTTTATGCAATTAAGCCTATAAAAGAGATTAATATAATAGAAATAGCATGAAATAAGGAAAATGAGTTAAAATAAATAAAATAAAACAAAAAAATTATTCAAAATAATGATTTATTGATATAATATCCAAATTATCAAGTAATCTTCAATAACAATGAAAAAAAAAGATGTAATTTCTAAGACACACATAAGAGCACGTGGTCATACAGTTAATAAATTGAAAATTTTAGGGTACCATTCCATAGAGTTTGGCTTAATCCTTATCCTCATTACTGGATCGGGCGAGCAAGAATTGACATAAAACTAAATATAAGAAAAAGACTATGCCTAAGTAAAATCAAGTTTGATTTAGAAAAAAATCAGGGTTAGATGGCTTTAGGGGAAGGATTTCAAATGCTTTTGTCATACCCGTTAATAATTACATCAATGATTTACTTTGATTTAATGGTATCATTGTATGATTAAAAGTGGTTGTTACCTTTCTCTCACATGCTTAGGATTTTTTCTATCCCTCAAATAGTTTATCTACTTATCAATGACATATTTAATGTGAGAGATGTTCTTGATGCTCTTGGATTCTCAACGTTTATCTCTAACTCATGGACCATCCAACATTGTGTTTTGAGTCAAGATGATGTATTCTCCAGCCATTATTTTTAGATAGTTCTCCTAAGTTTTTAATAACTATCCACACATTTAATAGTTTGTTATAAAATTGAGAAAAAAATGCAATACATAAGGGAAATAAAAACAACAAGTACTTATTATAAACATCAGCTAATTAAATAAAGCATAAGGTCCATCCAAAATCGAGAAAGAGAGATTAGTTTATGCTTAATAAAATGCAATATAAAATAAGCATAACTTAGGCATGCTTACAATACTTAGGAGTAAAGATTAGGAATGAAAAAAACATAAGGAGAAGGCCTCACAACCTCTATAGTGTAATCTTCTTCCTCGTCTCACCTCAACCTCTAAAATCCCAATGGTTCTCTCCAAGTTTTTTCCTTAAAAATATTAGAAAAGCTACAACAAAACTTCCTTATGGTTCACTAAATAGTCTCTTAATTTGTCCCAAACTGTTCTTTAAATATGGATATTTTAATCGGCTTCAAGGAAGGCAAGAGATCCAATGAAGTCAAATAAAAAAATGGGCTTGGAAGCAACAAAATGCCTAGGCTATATGTTATACTCTTAAGCCTTCAACTATTTGTTTGGTGCTACTAGGTCAAACTTTTGCGTACCTAACACTAGAGCTTTTGTACTGGATCTATGTGTAAGCACTCATATATGACAATTGGGTTCCAATCTCGTTGTTTGCGGAGTTATAATCTAGTGCTTCGTGCACTTCTTTTGGCATTAAGGTGCTGCACTCTCGGTTTGGATACTCCAGCTTGGTTCCTATATGTCTACTTCTTGTGCCGAGCTCTCATGTTGGGGCTTCCATATGGTATATAAGCTCTTGGGAGTTTTTTTGTGTTGAACAAACCTCCAAACCGTTGAATCCATATGACAAGATTTTTTTTTTTGCATACTTTTCTACCATTTTAAGCATTTTTTTCATGCACCCACAAGATTTAAAATTAATTTATTAGTGTTACAAAAAAGCTCAAATAACATCCAAATATTTATTAATTAGTATATCTGGTGCAAATTAAACATGCTTTTATATCACAAATATGAAAACATGTAGACGATTAGTTGAGGTGAATTTTTAATGATTCTCTTAACTTAATTATGTGAATTAACTTTATAAATACAGAGAGTTGGTGACCTCCTTATTTTGGGTAACCCCCAAGCTAGTTCGGATGAGTATCTAATCTCTGAAGAGGATGTATGAGCCAATTATCGTGATTCCTTGGGCACAAAGTTGAGCAAGTCATTTAACTTCTCAACTCTAGATGAGTGACAAGTAGGGCAACTTTTTTATCGAGCAAGTTTTATCCAACCAAACAATCGTTCGCTCTTTAAGTGAGTATCCATTGTGTTTTTTAGTTAGAGGCACATCTTGGGCATACAATTAGTGGAGGAAAATAGAAAATTAAAAAGAAAACCAACATTATATATATTTTAGCACTTTGAAATATTATATAAAGAATAATATAATAGAGAAGTTTCTTATGTGTGATACAATAAAATTTTCGACAAGACATTTTTAGCACATCCTCCCACCGGCCATCTACTAATTGGCGTGGCGCTCACCTCCGTGGTTCGAAGAAATATTCCCTCAGTACTACGCACCTTAAGGAAGGTGCGTAGCCAATATAATTGCGA
>JXCR01134489.1:7581-31279 GCA_002079205.1 Phalaenopsis hybrid cultivar
TCATCCCATTCATGATTAAAACAATTATAAATATGGAAAAATAAAATGTGATAAATCATGATAAGGAAACATATGTGGCATTTTATCCTCGAGACCATTAAATTCATCATTGGAGCTTATATGGTGAAGGTTATTTCACGCCCTTTGAGCTGCCAAATTCACCACCCAAGCTAACTAATAGAGGAGAAAGTTTGGCAAAACTACTCTTTTGATCATGGTGACTCTTATCATGATATCACATAAATAAATGAGGAGGATGAAGCTTAGGTGGCATTCTCCCCAAGCTTCATCAATAACATGACATATCTCATGTGGGGGAGGTTCATTCAACAAAGAATAATTAGTTACGACCACCTCAAAATCAAACCAATGAGGGAAAGCCATGGAAAACCAAGCTAACACCATTTATATTCACCTTGGCCAAATTCATTGTGATAAGCTTGGGGTAGCCAAAATCTATCCCTAAGATATTAATGGAAAGGTTGGTAACTTTCCCCAAGAGAATTTTAACTAGTCTAAGCCCACCCAAAGCCAACCATGGCAATAAAAGGGGGCTAACCCAAGAGCTTTAGGTAAGGAGAAGAAAATGGGAAGGCCTTAAAACACTGCCAAAATCCAAACACTTTCAATACAGAAAACCCTTATCATACCGTAGGCAATTGATCACCATCATAACCAAGCTTTGAAATCCAATACTCCTCTCTAATTTGGCCAACCCGAGAGCCAAAAAATAGGACACTTTAGGGTCAAATAAAAAAAGACCACTCAATCCTCAAATAAACCTCTCATACACCATCTCTGAGGCGTAAGAAGTAGAGCTCAATCAAAATTGAGTCTTCTTATAAGCTCTAACCTTGCTCAAGACCAAACCGTGACCTACTTTGGTCAAAGTCATACATAAACCCAATTTCACATCAAATCGAGCGCACCAGGAGGTTTGTGAGGACTTGGTGGTCATCTCAAATGAATATGATTGAGGCTTCACCTCACCAAACCAAGGTTTGGCCATTTCAACCCAAAGCTTCCTCAGGTTTGGTCTTTTGTGAAATAAAGTTATTCAAAACTCATTAGTCGCCACATAGATGGGTTTACCCCTTTAAGATGAAGCTATAGGAACAAATTCCACTCGATTTCATCAAGAATCAAGCGAGAATTTGTCCCTAGAAGGTGGACGGTCCACGGGAGAGGGTAGAGGAAGAAGACGCACGGATGCCGTCCATTTTTTCTATTTTAAAAATGGACTGTCACGATTAAATCCCGTGTTAGCCTCTTGTTTTGACCCCCACAGCGGATCGAGCATGTTTTGATCCATACGAGGACACTGTAGCCCGAGGAATTTCTGTTTAAATTCGGATTTAATTTAAACATTAATGACTTTAAAAACCAAAAAATGATATCTTACATAGAAAATCATAAGAATAAAATAAAAATACTGCTGAACTCAGCATGAGGAGGAGAAAATTATGATATCAAAATTATAATTTTATCCTTCATATTTAATTTTTANCAGCCCGAGGAATTTCTGTTTAAATTCGGATTTAATTTAAACAGAAATGACCTTAAAAACCAACAAATGATATCTTACATAGAAAATCATAAAAATAAAATAAAAATACCGCTGAACTCAGCATGAGGAGGAGAAAATTATGATATCAAAATTATAATTTTATCCTTCATATTTAATTTTAAAATAATTAATCACTCCTTGTAGTTTTTAATTATTAAAAATTATTTATAAGACAGAAAAATATGAACTTTTTAGGGATTTATCTCTAGAACCTTAGNTCACTCCTTGTAGTTTTAATTATTAAAAATTATTTATAAGACAGAAAAATATGAACTTTTTAGGGATTTATCTCTAGAACCTTAGGAACATTCTCTAATTTTTCCTAGGCTAAAAAAATTCTCTAAGATATAAATCCTTAATTTTCAAGACAATTTGTAATTGTTTCTTTAAATAATTGTAAAAATGAAAATTAAGGTGAAGAAAATTAAAAAATGGTTAAAAAATTTAAGAAGACAAATAATATCCTTAAAATAATAATTTACAAAGCATTAAACAATTTAAAATGATATTTTACATTAGGGTTAAAATTTATTAATTATAAAATTAATATTTNATTTCTTTAAATAATTGTAAAAATGAAAATTAAGGTGAAGAAAATTAAAAATTTGGTTATAAAATTTAAGACGACAAATAATAACCTTAAAATAATAATTGACAAAGCATTAAACAATTTAAAATGATATTTTACATTAGGGTTAAAATTTATTAATTATAAAATTAATATTTTAAACCCTAAAAATCCCTTCCTCACCATACTTAGCCTATTTTATCCTGGGATAAGTCATTCTTGAGTCTTACCCAAAATCAATCTTGAGTCTTACCCAAAATAGACTCATGATAAACCTTAATTAGGTCTAAAAGACATAATTANCAATCTCGAGTCTTACCCAAAATAGACTCATGATAAACCTTAATTAGGTCTAAAAGACATAATTACACTTAATTAACCCATTAAACCTTAACTAAATTAGATTTAATATAAAAATAAACCTTAATTAGGTCTAAAAGGCATAATTAGACTTAATTAACAAATTAAAATTTAGTTAAATTAGGTTTAATATAAATATAAACCTTAATTAGGTCTAAAAGACTTAATTACACTTAATTAACCCATTAAACCTTAAATTAAATTAGGTTTAATATAAAAATAAACCTTAATTAGGCCTAAAATACATAATTAGACTTAATTAACACATTAAATCTTAATTAAATTAGGTTTAATACAAAACTAAATCTTGATTAGGTCTAACCCATTTGACCTAATTAACCATTAAGCCTTAACTACATTAGGTTTAATTAACTTTAAACATAAAATTAATTAGGTTTAAATCACATTTAGACCTAATTAAACCTTACTAGGTTTAATTAACCTTTAAACCCAATTAAACTTAACCCATATTAAGTCTAATTAATTATTAAACCTTACCTAAATTTGGTTTAATTAACCTTTAAACCCAATTAGACGTAACTCATATTAAGTCTAATTAATCATTAAACCTTATCAAAATTTGGTTTAATTAACTTTTAAACCCAATTAGACTTAACTCATATTAAGTCTAATTAATCATTAAACCTTACCTAAATTAGGTTTAATTAACCTTTAATCCCAATTAGACTTAACTCATATTAAGTCTAATTAATCATTAAACTTTAACTAAATTAAATTTAATTAACCTTTAAACACAAATAGACTTAACCCATATTAATTCTAATTAAACATTAAACCTTAATTTAATTATGTTTAATTAAACTTAAAAATAACTCAATTCTTAGGTTCTACCTACATTGAACCTAAACACCTTAATTCCTAGTTACATTGGACTTAAATCATCCTAAACCCTAGGTTCTGCCTACATTGAAACTAAACACCTTAAGTCCTAGTTACATTGGACTTAAATCATCAGGTTCTACTTATATTGAACCTAAACACCTTAAGTCCTAGTTACATTGGACTTAAATCATCCTAAACCCTAGGTTCTACCTACATTGAACTTAAATACCTTAAGTCCTAGTTACATTGGACTTAAAGCATCCTAAACCCTAGGTTCTACCTACATTGAACCTAAACACATTAAGTCATAGTTACATTGGACTTAAATCATCCTAAACCCTAAATCCTAGCTACATTGGACTTCAAATCACGTTAAACCTAAATACTTTGATTTGATGTGATAAATAACATAAAATTCATCTTAAAATCACCAAATCAGATAACATTTTTCATACTAATTGTGCTCTCTTTTGTAGGTTTATTGAAGGACATGAAAATAAAAGTTTTGCTTTAGATTTTCTTTGCATGTTATAGGGTGTACTAACTCTGTTTTGCAGGACAACATTCAAAAGCGAAATTTCAAGACAACAAAACCAAACAAAAGATAACAAAACAAAAATGACATAAACAAAATGATATGACATACGAAAAAACCTAAAACTTTTAGGACAATGACAAAAACTAAAACTTTAAGGATAGTCAAAAAAATAAAAAATAAAAAACTAACTTCTGACACATATTGGCATTTTCTTGAGATTGAACGATTAATGTTCATCTCTTCAAAATGAATGTTTGACGTTAATCAGGAGTGTTCTCAGATAATTATCTAAGATGTAATTATCTATAGGAGCTTGCTCCTATAGGAGACTTAAAGGACCCAAACAGAACCTCTGGTTACAAAAGTTTTCTTGGAAAACTTTATTAATGACATGTTCTAAAGATTTTCTTCATAGGTTTATCAACTAATAATTTCCTTTTCTATCTTCTATTATTCTTAGCCCTTCCTTTATCATTTTCTGGATTTCTTAAAATTCTAAGGATTCTTGACATAATCCGAATACAATAATTGATTCAGAAATTACGGTGAAGAAATAAACAAGATAGAGAAATTTGGCGACTCCTTAACATATCAAACAGACACGCGCCCCTCTTGGTCAGGTGACCCGACACCGGCGGCAAGCGATCGCCATGATTCACCACTAAGAGAGATTTACCGACTTTGCTGGGGATTTGTCTCTCTCCTCTTCTTTCTTCAAAATATTTTTCTCTTAACTCTCTTAAGATTTATTAAGCGACATAACATAAATGACATCATACATTCCCAGTTTACAAAATAAATAAATTTTGACATACTTTTTTTTAAATTTTAAGGATGGATTCTCCAAATTTAGCCTTTTCATACTATCAAGAAGTCAATTCACCAATGAATGAAGATATTTATTTCCCACAAAATGAGTTTGGAACATTTGATGAATTTCCATATATGATGAAAAATCCAATTCAAATAGTTTAAGACCCATTTGACAAGTTTGACTTGTATCCTTATGAAAACTGTCTCCTCCTAGAAAATTTCTCTCAAGAACCTCCCATAGAATAATTCAATTTTGAAGAAATAGAGGAAGAAGTTGATCTTAAGGGTAAGAAAATTTGTGTGGAAGAAAATGATATTCCATTGACTGTGTATGAAATTGGAACTAGTTCTAAAGAAGCTCCATTAACCCGTACTCAATAAAGGAATAGAAACCAATCTCTTAAATGGAAAAAGAAAAGAGATGACAGATCTGAAACCTCAGAATCAGATAATAATGTTTTAACTTGGAATAAGAACAAACTTTTCCAAGTATCCATACAATATGAAGATAACATATATCAACCTTCGAAACAAGGAAAGTCTCCACCTATTAAATGGGTATATTCTGTATTTAAAAGACTTGCCCAAGAAGAAAGATGTTTGATCTCTAAACTCCTAGACAAAATGGGTTGTGCAATTTCTACCACCATGAAAAGGAGAATTCTTGCACATGAAAATTCTGGTTATCCAGAGATGAATCAACAAATAGAATATCAACATACTCGAATACCAGCTAAACTTTGCTTAGGATGAAAGGTAGAAGATTCAACTCTTCTAACAAACAACATATGACACAATAAGTTGATCCTAGAAGCAGAAGAAACAACTGCTAAAATGCAATCTCTGGTAGAAATGTTGCGAGCTGGAGTTTATTCATATTCACAATCTAATGATTCATTTTCTGAAAGTCCTTATTCTACATTAAGAAATAATGTATGGAGATGTGAGTCATCAGAAAAAAGCAACAAATTATATGAATACTTCCAAGGAAATTCTCCAAGAAAATGATTGTGAGAAGAAATCTGTGAAATCATTCGAAGAAAGACTAAAAAATTTAAAAGCTGACATTAAAAGACTAACTACATGAACCAAAGATAATTCTTCTAACAATCAAAAAGAAGAAGTTGTGGAGATAAATATGGTGGAAACTCGAGCTACATCAGCAACACGGGAAGCAAGAGAATTACTCCCCACCAATGAAGTAAATGAAACTAAAGAATTACGTATGGCTCTCAAACAAAAAGATGAACAAATCAATCGTCTTGAGCAAAAGATTGAAGAAATGATGACGACTGCACAAAATCCTTCACCAACCACACCACAACCTACTGTTCAAATTGTTAGACCAGAAAACATACATATTCTCAAAGATAAAAGGGAACCTATAGATGTGGAAGAAAGCTCACATAAGAAAAGGGATTCTACTCGAGATGGAATTCCAGAAAAAGACATTACATAATTTGTAGAACAGAATGTGAAAGAAACAATGGCTCAAGTGAGGGTCAGATCATTAATTCCAAAAAGTAGAGCTTTCCTAGAGGAATTTGATTTCGTCCAATATCCTAAAAGCTTTGTTCCATCACTTTTAAAAATGTTTGATGGAACTCAAAATCCACAACAACATTTAGCTTACTTTAGAGCAAGTTGCTGAAACGCAGGTGAGAGTGATGCTCTTCTTTTCTGACAATTTGTTAACAGCCTAACAGGAGTGGCTTTTGTTTAGTATGCTGAACTTCCTAATGGATATGTTAAAACTTTTATTGAATTGGAAAATATTTTCATTCAACAATTTACTGGAGCACAACAACACATAACAGCTGGAGATCTTGTTGTGGAAAAGCAGAAATCTGGGAAACCCTAGTGGATTACATTTTGCGTTGGAGAAATCTTAGCATGAAATGTGAACCACAACTCCAGGAGCAACATATAGTTGAAATTTCGCTAAAAAATATTCATGGTCCTATAGAATTTATGCTTAAAGGATTTATAATAAAGACATTTAAAAAGTTACTCAGTAAAGATGTTAATCTTCAAGAAGAAGCTAAGAAGATGGATACAATAGAAAAGATAGAAAAGACTAAGCCAATGAAGATGTTTGAAAAGAAATCCACAATAATAGAAAAGGGTAAGCAGGTGATGCAAGTGCAACCTGAACCAAAACGACAACGATAAAATAATAGTCAACAACAATCAGAAGTACAATTCAAACCACCAATATCAACCCCAACATAAAAGAAGTCAATGACTTAAAGATTAAATAAAGAATACCCATTCAAAAAGGAAGTTGTTGCGAAGATGTTCCTTAGTTTGTTAAAGATACTAGAATTTAAATTGCCTGAAGCTAAGAGACCAAATGAAGTTGATATGAAAGATCATCCTAACTACTGTCTTTACCACAGAATGTTGGGACATAAAATTGAAGGATGCTTTGTCTTTAGAGATTGGCTAGAATGTAATCTCAAAGAAGTGAATACAGTTATTCCGGAAGAATATTTGAAAGAACTTGACAAAGGTTCAATCAACATGATTTCGGTTGTCGAATATAGTCTCAAAGACGAAAAGAATACTTCTCAGGGCGGATCTCTTGAGGAGACTCTTACAAACACTCAAAATGCTCACACTTCCAAGAAAGAGAAGAAGAAGAAGAAGAAGAAAGAATTGAAATGGACTAGAGGTCTTGTTAATATAGGGGCTACTATTGCTCATGTATCTCCTTCTATTTCTACTTCTACTAGTATAGTTATTTCGGGCGAAGGGAGAAAATCCCTCGAGATGCCCACTTTGTTTGACTTTTTGTATGACCCTGTTATGAATAATAATAATCTCAATTCTGCCTATGTCTTGACTATTTATGACATTATACCTGAAAATGTACAACTTGATTTCAATCCTGTGGACAATGTTCAAATCGTACACAAATCTGATGATATTATTGACAATCAAAACAATGACTTTGAAAGTGAAATTGAAGATATAACACTAGAACTACAACAAGTATCAGTTTCTATAGAATTAGAACCTTCTGATTCAGAATAAAAAGAACTGGATAATACATTACAAGAAATAACTGAAATTAAATTACGAAGTGGAAAGGTTTTACCTTCAAGAATGACTGCTAAAGAAAAAGAAAAGCATATAGTGACACAGAAGAAAGTTGTTCCTCCAATACAAGAGTGATTATCTAAGGAAAATAATGATAATTCTTATAAAGTTGACTAAAATGTATTAGCCCATTTAAGAAAATTACCAGTGAAATTGAGCATTTATGATGCTCTTATTCTTTCTAAGGAAATGAGGGAATCATTAATAATAGCTCTTCAAGACCCTGAAATTTGGTTAACTCAACTCGCTAGTAATCTTTTAAATGAGGCTTACTCATCAGAAAAACAGACCAAGATAACTTTCTTCGACAAAGACTTGTTACTTGGTACAAATGAACGTAATCGACCACTATATATCACGGTGAACATCAATAATATGATACTTCCAAGAGTACTTATTGATCCTTGTGCTTCAATTAACATCATGAATTTAAGGCCCTTGCATACTTGGACATCGGTGCAAAGAAATTGACAACATATAAGATAATGTTACGAGGATTCAATCAATAAGGAGAACAAGCTGTAGGATCCGTAACATGACTTTTGACAATTGATGATTTGGTGACAATGGCAAAATTCCATGTTATTGATTCCGAGACCTCCTTTAATGCTTTGCTCGGCTGACCATGGCTCCATGTACATAAAATGACACCATCTTCATTACATCAATGTATTAAATATCTACAAAAAGAATAAGAATGTTGCATCATAAGTGATTTACAACCATTTTTTGTCCATGAAAATGGTGTACATGAAGATGCTTGATACTACACTCCGATAGAGAAAATGATATTCTCTAGAGAGGCAGTAGTAAATAAAGACAATATAGAAAAAAAGAAAACGAATGAAGAGACTAAAAAAAACAAGCTGATGAAAACTCTTCTTTGATATATAAGAGTTTATTTCAAAGCCATGCTCGAGATAGAGGCCGAGGTCAAAGGCAGGAAAGAAGGAATTTAACATTTGGCAAAAAGAAATCACCAAATATCAAGATTTACCTGGAGTTTGAAAAAGAAAAAGAAAAGACGAAAGAACCGCAATTCAAAATACCTTTTGAAGAAAATGAGGAAAATGAACAATTTAAATCAATGCATGAACAAATTAATCATTATGTACATACTATGACTTTAACTCCAATTTCTCCTTAAAAAATTGAGGACATAGTGGTCAAAGAAGTACATAGTGAAAATGGAAAGTCTACAAAATTTTGACTTGGTTCTACATCTTCTAGCTCTGAAATAGATGTAATGTTAGAAGATGAAAATGAAAATGTTATGACATCAATGAAAATTCCTTTTGAGCTTTATTCTCCTTGTATTCAAAAATTATTTAAAAATACTTTGATAAATAAAACTTGGTCATTGGATCAATCTCAAAATTTTGAACAATTATGGAAATATAGCAAATGACATCATAATTCTAAATAAGATATAAGGTTTGGTACCTTAGAACCCCTGGATGACATAGAGTTTTGTTTTGTTGTTACTGAAACATTTAATATTAAGCAAACATTGGATTTTGAGATAAAAGATGCACCACCAGAATTTCAAAAAGAAATTAAAATGACAATGGATGAACTAAAAGAGATAAACTTTGGAACTGACGATAACCCGAAACCAACTTTTATTAGTTCTTTCTTTAACAACAAAGAAAAAAAAGGAGATATTCCAATTGTTAAAAAAATATAAAGACTCTTTTGCTTGGAGCTATGATGAAATTCCAGGACTGGCTCCGGAAGTTGCAGTCCATAAACTTGGAAAAGATCAAACTGTAATTCCAGTTAAACAAGGACCAAGAAGGATGCGTGTTGAAATAAAACAACAAGTTATCATTGAAATTAAGAAATTAATCGAAGCAAACTTCATTTGAGAAGAAAAATATCTGACATGGCTAGTTAACATAGTATCAGTAAGGAAGAAAAATGGACAAATTCGAGTATGTGTAGATTTTAGAAACTTAAATAAAGCTTGTCTGAAAGATGAATTTCCCCTACCAATTTCAGAATTGATGGTAGATATTGCATCTACACATGAAATATTTTCATTTATGGATGGAATGTCAGGATATAATCAAATTAGAATAATTCTGGAAGACGAACCAAACACAACCTTTAGAACAACTATTGGCATATATTGTTATAAAGTGATGCCATTTGGACTAAAGAATTCTGGCGCGACATATCAAAGATCTATGACACAAATTTTTGATGAGCTTATACATAATCAAGTTGAATGTTATGTTGATGATTTGGTTGTCAATAGTAAACAAAAAGAGGATCATGTGCATGATTTGAGAATTATCTTCGAACGATTACGACGATTTAATCTTAAAATGAATCCTTTAAAGTGCGTTTTTGGTGTCACTTCTGGGAAATTTTTAGGATTTGTTGTTTGACATCGAGGGATTGAAATTGACCCCCTTAAAATTGAAGCCATTCTAAACATGCCTCCTCCTAATAAATTGACCCAGCTCTGATCCTTTCAAGGAAAATTAGCCTATATTTGATGTTTTATTTCCAATCTTTCAGGTAGATGTCAACCTCTCACTGCCTTAACCAAAAAAGACACTAAGTTTGTATGGGACGAAAAATGTCAACAAGCCTTTCAAAATATCAAAAAATACCTGGCATCTTCTCCCGTGTTAGCAGCCCCTATATTAAGGATACCTCTTATTCTTTATACTGCAGCATTAGATAATTCCCTTAGAGCTTTATTAGCTCAAATTAATGACCAGGGAAAAGAAAATGCATTATATTATTTAAGTTATAGTCTGATCCCTACTGAAGTAAGATATCCCACAATTGAAAAACATTATTTGGCTTTGATCTTTGCAGTACAGAAGCTCAGACATTATATGTTATCTCATAAGGTAACTCTTATTTCAAAAGTTAACCCTGTACAATATTTAATGACTCGACCAACTCTTTCTGGAAGACTAGCCAGATGGGCAATGATATTACTTCAATTTGAAATAATATTTGTGTTGTTACGCAGTGTCAAAGGAAAAATTTTGGCAGACTTTTTGGCAGCACACCCTATTCTAACTGAATCTCCTCTTAATGATGATTTTCCTGACGAGCAAATATTAGAGATAAAAGATTCTTACACTGAACGATGGGAATTATATTTTGATGGGGCATCATCTTCTCGAAAAGTCAAAGACAAACAGGCAGTCATACCTGGAAAGGCAGAAGTAGGATTGATCTTCATTAATCCAAACAAGATGATGACACCATTTTCCTATCATCTAACTGAACCTTGTACGAATAACAAAGCTGAGTACGAGGCACTCATAAATGGTTTAGAATTGACAATATCAATGGACATCAAACATATCGACATCTATGAAGATTTTGAATTAATCATAAATCAGATTGCAGGAAAGTACAGAATTTTGAAACCACGACTAGAACAATATTTTGATTACACCATGAAATTACTTCAACAGATTCCAAACGTGTCATTTTTCTTGACTCCTAGACAAAATAATTCTTTAACAGATGCTTTGTCTAAACTTGTAAAAGAATTTTCTTATCCAGAACAAGAAACTATTCCAATTTTTGTAAAAGGATGACGAGTTCTTTCCTAAATTAACATTAAAAATATTCACATGAATGACAAATATAAGATGAGAATGACCATTGACAATGGAAAAGATGATTGGCAACGGCCGATTATCAAATATTTACAAACTGGGAAATTGCCAGGAAATAATTCCTTGGCAACAAAAATCAAACAAAGAGCATTGTCTTATGCCTTGGTAAATAATGTTCTCTATCGTCAATCTTTTGAACAAATATGGTTAAGATTTCTGAGTCAATCAAAAGCTCAAGAGATTATCAAAGAAGTGCACTCAGGCTTATGTGGAGCACATCAGTCAGAGCCCAAAATAAAGATGAAAATAAAAAGAATGGGATATTATTGGCCAACAAAGATGACCGACTACCTTGAAAATGAAAAGAAATGTCATCAATGCCAAGTTCATGGAGTGATTTTACATCAACCGCCAAATGTGTTGCATACAACAATTGCATCTTGGCCATTTGAATGTTGGGGTACAGATATAGTGGGCCCAATAGATCCTCCATCATTTAAAGCACATAGATTTATCTTAGCTGCTGCAGATTATTTCTCTAATGGTCAGAGGCAGTAACACTTCAAGTAGTCAAAGCAGAACATGTTCTGCAATTATTTAAAACACATATTGTCTATAGATTCGAGGTTCCCAGAAGATTCATCTCAAATAATGGACTAGCTTTTAGAAACACAAAAATGAACAATTTCATACAAAGACATGTAATAGATTCGCGAAATTCAACAATTTATTATCCAACAGCCAATGGTTTTCTTTAAGTTTTCAATAAAACATTGATTCATATTTTAAAGGAAATGTTAGATAACACTCCAAGACAATGACACAAAAAATTGATTGAAGCTTTATGGGTTTATAGGACTACATATTGAACATCAATACGATCAACACCATTCACTTTGGTATATGGTTCTGAGGTTGTACTTCCACTTGAAGTTCAAATTCCTTCTCTAAGAGTTGCAATTGCTAATAAAATAACTTAAGAATAAAATGCAAAGTTGCGACTTGAGGAACTTGAAAGTCTGGAAGGAAATTGGCTACAAGCCCAACAAACTTTAGAATTGTATCAAGCTAAGATGATCCGAGCCCATGATAAATTGTTTTGTCCTAGGACATTTCAGATCGAAGACTTAGTCATAGTACTCTGAAGACCTATTCTTGCTCATTGAAAAATGAGTAGGAAATTTGAACCAATATGGGAGGGCCCATATGCTATTGAAAAGTCATATTTGGGAGGATCCTATCAATTAATCAACTGTAAGGGAGAAAGAACTATACCCCCAATTAACGGGAGGTATTTGAAAAAGTATTATGCGACATGAAAAATGACAATTTTTTTTGTAATCTGGGAAATAATAATAAAATTTTAAATTCACCATCATGATAGAATCTTTGACTTCTATATTTCATAAGTTCATTTCTGCTTATTAATCCAATGCTTAAAAACATTATTCCTTTATAAAATAAAATTATAATGATAAAAATAATAATATTTTACTGAATGATAGTCTGACATGTTACATTACCCTGTCATTTGCAGGTAAATGTCTAACAATAGGCTTTTTCACTTTTTGGAACGGTATATGTTTGTCTTTGGACCGCCAGTATGTTGACAAAGGAGCAAGGATACATTTTGGCCTTGAATTACTCCAACTCAAATTAATATACCAAGGATCATTGCTATACCTCATTGACCATAATGAGGTCAAGGACGAGACACCTCTCATAGAGTTCAGAGCTAGAGAACAATATGACCTCATGGATGAACAAAAATCCGACAATCACAAACGAAAGTTCAGTATTGGAAAACTGAAATTGATAGTGAAAACTACAGCCCAAGGACTTACAGAAGCATCTGCAGCTGACATTAACAAACTAATATTAGGACTTACCTCTTCTCAAAGGAGGAATCACAATAAGTGATTGAAATGAAAGAAAGAAAGACAACTACAAGACAGGAGAAATAGGGAGGACGACACAGATCATTTTGAATTTCCCACCCTTGACAGTCTACCTGGTGAAACATATCCTGTCCTCGGGATATCAGACTTGGATCTTGAGGAAGAAGATCTGATTGAAAGGACTACTTTCACCCCGACTCCATATATTCCAGCTCTGGACTTGACAGTACCAGACAGAGAAATCAATAGAAGGAGTATTTCTGAAGAAGAAATACGACAAATTTGAGCTATTAAACATCAATCTTTCAAATAATGTAAACATATCAACAGAAAAACCATCAATGTACTAGAGAGCATTAAACTGTTTACTAGAGTATTTGATGAAGATGAGCAGGCGGCCATCATTGAACATGTGATGGAAGCTTGAGATTTAGGTCGGGCTGGACATCTTAAAAAGAGAGCCTACTCCAAACCAAACAAGTGGATACGTGGTAAGGGAAGGTTGATAATTCAGTACGAGTGTTTTTAAAACTATGCCAAAGATAAAGAAGGAAATCCTCTAGGAATTCTACAACATGAACAGGTAGATCCAATGCCTACAGTGATGATTCAGATCATCAGGTGGCTTATTACCTCGGGGATAATGCCATCGAGTTGTATCTGAGATAGTTGTATTATCAATATCTATGATGAAGGGGATTGCATCCCGCCTCATATTGATAATAACGATTTTGAAAGGCCTTTTTGCACAATATATCTGATGAACAGATGTTCTATAATTTTTGGAAGAGAAATATTAATTATGGGCCCAAGAGAATTTTGAGGATCGCATCAAGTTCCTCTTCCACGGGGTTCAGTCTTGGTTCTATAAGGCAATTGAGCTGATATATCCAAACACTGCATTTCAAGTGTAAGTAGACAGCATATCTCAATAACACTACAAAGAATGTGGGCAGAAAAACATTCAGATGGATATCAGCCAATTCAAGAACTAGAAGGACTACAACCCCTGAAATTACCATCGCCCTATAGATGTCTAACCACCCGAGGTATATTCGACAAAATTTAGCTTGGAGTGTTAGATGATCATAGTCGGTTTAGTAATGTCCGGGGTTGTGAAAATAAAATATGAAATGACATATGATGTAATGTTTTGTGGCAGTAACTTATCCAGATAAGACATTTTGTCGGTAACATATTATGTACTATCAACTTTCTTATCAATGTGGTTGTTAATGTACATTATATGAAATGACCAAAATAAATTTTTCGGTTGTCCGCAATGTTTATGTTGGCCCAAGAATGCCAAACAGTATACCTATAAATGAAAATAATATAAATAATGACATTTCAATCTCATATCATAATCTCAGCCGAAGTTTTCATATAAAGTATGTTTTCATACTTATCACTCTCTTAATGAGGAAACATGGTGTTTCCTTTATCTCTTTGAGATAGGATGTAAGTCGTATAACATCCCTTCTTAAAACTGACATACAGACATTTAACATTTCTGAGAGATGTTAAGGTATCCATTTTCTCTCTTAATGAGGAAACATGGCGTTTCCTTTATCTCTTTGAGATAAGTTGTAAGTCGTACAGCATTCCCTCTCAAAACCGACAGACAGACGTTTAACATTTCTGAGAGATGGTATGGTGTCCATTCTCTCTCTCAATGAGGAAACATGTTGTTTCCCTTATCTCCTTGAGATGGGATGTAAGTCGTATAACATTCCTTCTCAAAACCGACAGACAGACATTTAACATTTCTGAGAGATTATATTGTATCCATTCTCTCTCTTAATGAGGAAACATGGCGTTTCCTTTATCTCTTTGAGATAGGATGTAAGTCCTATAACATTCCTTCTCAAAACCGATAGACAGACATTTAGCATTTATGAGAGATGGTATGGTATCCATTCTCTCTCTTAATGAGGAAACATAGTGTTTCCTTTATCTCTTTGAGATAGGATGTAAGTCGTATAGCATTCCTTCTCAAAACTAACAGACAAACATTTAACATTTCTGAGAGATGGAATGGTATCCAATCTCTCTCTTAATGAGGAAACATGACGTTTCCTTTATCTCTTTGAGATAGCATGTAAGTCGTATAACATTCCTTCTTAAAACTGATAGACATACATTTAACATTTCTGAGAGATGGTATGGTATCCACTCTCTCTCCCTGGATGAGGAAACATGTTGTTTCCTTTATCTCTTTGAGATAGCATGTAGGTCGTATAGCATTCCTTCTCAAAACTGACAGACAGACATTTAACAATTCTGAGAGATGGTATGGTATACATTCTCTCTCTTAATGAGGAAACATTGTGTTTCCTTTATCTCTTTGAGATAGGATGTAAGTCGTATAATATTCCTTCTCAAAACCAATAGACAGACATTTAACATTTCTGAGAGATGGTATGGTAACCATTCTCTCTCTTGATGATGAAACATGTTGTTTCCTTTATCTCTTTGAGATAGGATGAAAGTCGTATAGCATTCCTTCTCATAACCGACAGACAGAAATTTTAACATTTTTTAGAGATGGTATGGTATCCATTCTCTCTCTTGATGAGGAAACATGTTGTTTCTTTTATCTCTTTGAGACATGATATAAGTTGTATAACATTCCTTCTCAAATAAGAATATTGACATTCGACATTTCAAAGATAGCATAAAGATGTGACATTATCGACAACTGACCGTCTCGGTCAACGCCAATATGTGTGGCATACTTGTTTAATATCCCACACATATTGGGGGCCCATTTGTTGACCTCACTTTTAGTAAAGGTATTGAAACAAAATTTATGAACCAAAATTTAATTTAAGGAGTCTTAAGACTTAAGAATCTTAGACATATCCAAAAGACTTGAAAATGACCATTGTGATCATTGTGATGGAGTGGTTTACCAATATTGACCTCTTTGGATATTTCCACAGCCATTAACACTCTAAACAATTAAATAACCCTAAAAACAATCTTTTTGAATCTTGACAATGACAAACCCTAAATTGATTAGATCAGTAGTGACAAACCCTGGTCTGGTTAAATTATTGACTTAATAATCATCTTTATGATCAAAAAGTCAATATTGACATTTAATTGATCAAATTAGTTAATTTTGGTCAAAATGGTCAACTCATGACCTAATGACCGTCACTTTGACTACATTGATCAAAATTTTACCTAAAAAGTTAAATTGGTCAAAATAGTCAAGCCAAGACCTAATAATCACCATATTGACCATCATAGTCAACCATGGTCAATTTTGGTCAACATGACCAAATTAATCCATACTACCAAACCCATGGACCTTATGACTAACCCAACCATGAAAAGATTGGGTAGGTCACATTGAACACCCTTGGACTAGAATTGGTCAACCTAGGTCAATCTCGGTCAACATTGGTCAACCCTGGTCAATATTTATCAAATTTGGTCAAAATACCTAATTTTGAACCAAAAATGTTAAAAATTAATCAAATAAATAATATAAAAATTATTTAAATTAATTTATTGGCTAATAATAATATTTCCAATATTTTTGATTAATTTTATAATTAATTAAAAATGGAAATTTATTTAAAAAGCCATGAAAAGAATTTTGACATATGACATCATGTGACATCATAAATGGTTTTCCAAGATTTTAAAACCATTAATGACATCATAATGACCTCATATAGGTTGCCTATAACCCATAAAACCCATGGAATAGCTATGACATGACATCTATATTAACAAGCATAAGGTTTATCATTTACGAAAAGAAAGGGAAAACATATTTCTTNAACCCATAATACCTATGACATGACATCTATATTAACAAGCATAAGGTTTATCATTTACGAAAAGAAAGGGAAAACATATTTCTTATTAAAAGCCCAATTTTTATTATTTGAAAATTAACTTTGCATTTAAAAATTTATAATTAATTTTTGGGTTCAGAGGCAGTTGCACACAATTACTATGCTGGTGCTTCTAGGAATAAAACACTATTTCTAAAGCCTGTTCTCTGAAACATCATGTCCCGTAATACTTCCAAAGTTAGCGAAGTAGACTTTCTCGACCATGAACGATCCAAATGTTCTCCTTGGAAATCCATAAGCTGGTAGGAACCTCCAAAGTATATTTTCTCGACCACGAACAATCCTTCCCAAGTAGGCTCGAATTTACCTCCTATCTTGCAATTTGAAAGAATATATCTTCCAAGCAGAAACACTAAGTCACCAACCTTGAAAGTCTTTGAGTGAACCAGTTATCGTGGGCTTGAATCATCTTGGCTTGATACAACTTCAAATTATGTTACACTCAGAGTCACTTTCTTCAAATCTTTCCAACTTTTCCAACCGTAAATTGGCATTTTNTGAATTTACCTCCTGTCTTGCAATTTGAAAGAATATATCTTCCAAGCACAAACACTAAGTCACCAACCTTGAAAGTCCTTGAGTGAACCAGTTTATCGTGGGCTTGAATCATCTTGGCTTGATACAAATTCAAATTATGTTACACTCAGAGTCACTTTCTTCAAATCTTTCCAACTTTTCCAACCGTAAATTGGCATTTTCTTTAGTAGTGATCTTGTTGGCAACACAACCCTAAGAGATAGCAGTTGAATCTCTAAAGGAAGCACAGCCTTGGATCCATACACAAGAGTGTAAGGTTTAGACTATGTAGGAGTCGTGAACATTTTTCAATATGCTCATAAGGCTTCTAATAACGACTTGTGCCGATTCCTTTTGTTTTCATCCAAAGTTTTATTTAGGATTTGAATGATAATTTTATTAAAAGCCTTGACCAAGCCATTTTCTTTAAGGTAGTAGGTAATCGAGTAGTCTTAATCTGTCGCGTGCCTCCTGGTGAAATTGTTGATTCTTGTACTTTTGAATTTGGGCCCATTATCTGAAATGATTCTACATGGTACCCTAANACCATTTTCTTTAAGGTAGTAGGTAATCGAGTAGTCTTAATCTGTCGCGTGCCTCTTGGTGAAATTGTTGATTCTTGTACTTTTGAATTTGGGCCCATTATCTGAAATGATTCTACATGGTACCCTAAAAAGGCAGACAATTTGATTCCTGAAAAATTGCAGAACATGGTGTGCTTTCACTTCTCTGATGGGTACTGGTTGTGCCCATTTTGAAAAGTAATTGGTAGCTGCGAGCATGAATCGATGACCTCCAAAAGATGGGGTTTTATCGGGCTCGCGATATTTATGCCCCAATACTCGAACAACCACAACCTGATGAACGACACATTCAAAGGTTGGTGTAGAACCACTTTGTGCACTTTGCATTGGCAACAACTCTTTGTGATCTTCATGAAGTCGGTCATTATTTTGGGCCAGTAATATCCAAGCCTCTTATTCTTCATCTTCATCTTTGGAACTGACTGATGAGTGCCACAAAGTCCTACATGCACCTCCTTAGCAATATTCTGTGCTTTGGTCCATCTCAAACATCTCAACCACATCTAATCAAACGACCACATGTGAAAAGACATTATTTATATGGGTGAAGTACATAGCTCTTTCTTGATCTGATGCACAACTAACTTGTCATTGGGTAACTTTCCTGTTTGAAAATATTATATTAACAGTTGACACCAATCTTCTGTAGTCTCTGCAATTGCTATTACTGCTCTTTCATTCCATAATCTATGCAAAGTATATATGTCAATCTAGGATAGGACCAGACGTCCCTGGACAGTTACTTCATCAGAATATTTCTGCTAACATGCAAATTCCTTCATGAGTCTACTCAAAGTGTCTACAAGAACATTATCTCTTCTATAAATCTTGTAAAGTGTTACATTAGAGATCCACTCCAATAGTTTTATAGTATGCTAGAAATACTGCTCAAGCCTATGTTACAGAATTCTGTACTGCTCGGTGACCTACTGTATAATCAACTATGAGTCACCATAGATACTGATGTCAGTTATCCCCATTGAAATGGTTCTCCAGTCTAGTTATGAGGGCTTCATATTTTGCTTTGTTATTTGTACATGGCTCTCTTAGATGGTAGGAGTACCTCAACACTCCTCATTCTGGTGTGATGAAGATTAGTCTGATCTCTTCTTTGCCATGCACTATCGATTTTGATTTTATGTTCTTTTGTGCTGACAAAGCTCTGTCAAAGTACATCTCTCAATGTTGAGCACTGGGGTATTCCAGTTTCATTACTTGCTCATTTGACAAATCGTCATTGAGAGGAGACTCTACCGGTAAAGGGTGTGCTGTGAGGAAATCCGCTAAAACTTGACCCTTCATGACCCGTAGAGGAACGAAGGTTATATCCAATTACAATAATATCATCGACCACCTAGCTAATCCACTGGAAAGTGTCGGTCGGGTCATCAAATTTAGCAGAGGATTAAACTTTGAAATTAGGTTGACCTTATGAGAAAACATGTAATGCCTGAGCTTTTGGGCGACGAAGATCAACACAAAACAAAGATATTCAATAGAAGGATACTTTACTTTGATCAGAATTAAAAGATGGCTCAAGTAGTAGAGAGCATTTTCTTTACCCTCATCATTATCCCGAGCTAACAGGGATCCGAGGGAATCGTCTAAAGCAACTTTTAAAGTATAGACAGTCTACATGAGACAGGGGCTGCCAAGAAAGGAGACATCACCAGATAATGCTTAATGTCCTCAAAGGCATATTAACATTTTTTATCCCAAGTAAACTTGGCATCCTTTTTGACCAGTGCATAAAAATGCTGACACCTACCTGATAAATTAGAAAAAAAGCTTATAAGATATGTCAGCTTCCCTTGAACTGTTCGTAATTGTTTCAAGTTCTTAAGGGGTGACATTTCTAAGAATACTTTGATCTTCATCAGATCATTTTCAATTTTTAGGTGACAGGAAACAAAACCTAATAACTTCCCTGAGGTAACACCAAAGGTGCACTTTAAGGGATTCATCTTATGGTTGAACTATCGTAGCCGCTCAAAAAAAATCCTTAAATCATATAAGTGATTGTGTTTGAATCTGCTCTTGATGACCATATCATCCACATAACATTCAACTTGTTTATGGATGATATCATCAAAGATCCTCGTAATCGCTCATTGATAAGTTGCACCTGCATTCTTTAACCTGAACAACATTACTGTGTAGCAGTATACTCCAATCAGCATTCTGAAAGCTGCGAGCTTCTCATCTTCTTGAGCCATCTTGATCAGGTTATACCCGACCGACCTGTCCATAAAAGAGAAAATCTTGTGGGTCTACATGATATCAATCATTAACTCTGAGATTGGTAATGGAAATTCATCATTTGAGCATGCTTTGTTTAAATCTTTGAAATTCACACATACTCAAATCTGACCTTTCTTCTTTTTAACTGGCACCACATTGGCCTACCGGGTTGGGTACTGTTATTCACGGATGAACTTAGCATCTATTAATTTTTAAACTTCTACTATGAATTGTTACTCAATTTCTAGACGTATTCTTCTAGGTGCTTGCCTTATTGGAATGGCAGCTTGATCCAATCCCAACTTATGAACTGCAACCTCTGGAGCTAATCGGGGTATCTCTTCATAACTCCAGGCGAAGACTTCCTTTAACTCCATTAAGAATTTGACTATATTTGTGGAGTCTTCTTCACTGAGTAAGGAGTTAACAAAGGTTGGTCGAGGCTCTTCACTAGTTTCTAAGTTAACTTCTGTTAGCTCATCAATTGTTGACTTAATTTCTTCTACAATCTCTGGCGGAGCATCTTCAACTAGAGAATCTTTGAAGTCTTATGAAGCTTCCAAACTATCTCCATCGAGTTCATCAGTGACTACCAGGTAAAATTTTGTATCATCCACCGACCCTTCCATGTCGAACCTAAAACCTTGCTTCGAACCAAAAGGTTGATTTGTATTGCTCCATAATTTCTTAAAAAGTTGTGGCTGGTGTTTTGACCACTATTTTGGTACGACACCCTACTAAATTAATTTCTAAACATAAGGAGAATACCTCTTAAAAGTCAAATCCACTAATTCAGATGAAGCAACATCTTTGAGTTTTACATCATTTTCATGGTTAGAAGAAGAAGAACCCTAGTAGAACTTGATTGGTTTGACGTCTACACAATGTACTTCCTTGACCACCAACTTTTCAATCTTGTTAGAACGAATCAGGGTTAGGGTCATAGTTTGCACATAGCTTTTGATCCTATCATACATTGATTTGTATTTTTCATTCTTTACATCCTTCTATAGAAATCTTGAACTGGGGTTCCTTTGGAATTATTTTCTTTGCTTCTTTCTTGGCTTCTTCTTCCTCAGAACTATCTTCTCGACCAATGTTGATCACCAAATTCTTTTGTCTGACATTCCCATCATTTCTATCTCCACATCTTCCCCGGCCTCGACCTTGGGTGTGAGCTCTGGAGAAACCTTCACCAACTCATCGCAAGGGAGTGGCGAGGGGTTCCTGAACTAGAATTGGATGTTCTTCATCTTGTGTCTCTTCTGGCCCTTTCGCTTTATCTAGTGCGATGTTTCTGGAAAAAAATTTTCTTCTTCAGAGGTGCATAGTAAGCGGCATCTTCATGGATTCCAACTTAATGCACAAAAAATAGCTATAAATTTCCCTTAATGCACTGTTCTTGACCGCATTCATAGTACTTTCTACATTGGTGCAAAGACGATGGAGTAGTCATGGATCCAGAGTCGAACCAGTAGTGCATTGAATGATGTCTCAGAATCAATGATGTGGAATTTTGTGGTTGTCCTTTCCAGATCACTGATCACCATAGGTAGTGTTAGTGATCTAATTGCTTTTTCTCCCCTCTGATAGAAGCCTCTTAATATCATTGTCTCCATTTTGGGATCTCGGGCATCAATCTCCAAGTATGATAAAGTGTGAAGATTCATCACATTTTAAGATGCTCTTGGATCAACTAACACTTTGGAGACTGTAAACATGACAACTGTGGCTTAAATGTCCAGAGGTCAGTTATGATCTGTTGTACCGAGCAACAAATCATTATCAGTGAAGGTAACACCATACTGTTCACTTAACGAGCATACCTCATCCAAGGATTTATCAACCAATTGAGCTAAGGAAATATATGGGTCAAGCAAGGCCCTAAACAAAGCTTCCCTGTACTCCTTCAATAGAATCAAAGGGTCATAGATGCTTAGTTTGGCGGGCAACTTCAGAAGATGGGCTAACACGTTGTACTCCACTGTATTGTTACCAGTTTCCTCAATTCCATCCAGAACAAGCACTTCATTTATTGGTGGTGTCGGCTCCCCTTGAGTAACCATCTACTTTGCATTATCTTTCAAACTCATTCTATAAGGTAGAAATTTTCCTCTTCTTAAGTTGATCTATGTTAATTCTTCCAAAATTTACGCTGAATTTGTAGGTGTTTTCTCTTGAACTAGAATAACTTGATTCATTTTGGAGTCTGAGGGTTTGAGTTTAATTTTGATAGGTGGTCCTCATAATTACATCATTTCTAGAGTTATCATAAGCGTGCTTGTCGGCACCCTCCTCTATATTGTGATTGCTGAGGTTTTTTACGATTTNATGAACACTTTTCAATAGGCTCATAAGGCTTCTAATAACGACTTGTGATGATTCCTTTTGTTTTCATCCAAAGTTTTATTTAGGATTTGAATGATAATTTTATTAAAAGCCTTGACCAAACNTGTCAATAATCAAACTGTTATTGTTAACATTTAAAAATCAATGAAATACCCTGCAAAATGTAAAGATAATGAAAGCTATAGGATGAATGTTATAAGATATCTAAGTGAATGCCATTTTAGAACTACTTATGAAGAAAAATCTGAAAAAAACGATTTGGAACATGAGCAAGAAGAGGAATTAAATCAGTGTGAAGATCTTTTTAAGGAAAATTCAAACTATGTTCGAAAAAGTTTTGAAGTTTTGGACATTATAGGCAAAGATAAATCATTTTGTCCATCTATTGAAAAACCTCCAAAACTAGAGTTAAAGTTACTTCCTGATCATTTAAAATATGCCTTTTTAGGAGATTCCTCTACTTTACCTGTTATCATTTCTTCAAAATTAATGATGGAAGAAGAAGAAAGGTTGATGAAAATTCTGAAAAATTTTAAGAAAGCCTTTGGATGGACATATACTTATATTAGAGGAATCAGTTCTTTAATTTGTACGCATAGAATTCATATAGAAGAGAACTGAAAACCCAGGGCTGATCCACAAAGGAGTTTGAATCCTTTTATGAAAGAAGTTGTAAAGAAAGAAGTTTTAAAGTGGTTAGATGATGGAATTATCTACCCTATTTTAGATAGTGCATGGGTGAGTCCAATTCATTATGTTCCTATGAAAGGAGGAGTAACTGTAACTATAAATGAACATAATGATTTAATACCTACTAGACAAGTTACAGGGTGGTGAATATGCATTGATTA
>JXCR01134490.1:0-11668 GCA_002079205.1 Phalaenopsis hybrid cultivar
AAATACAAGCCGAACGACATCAACAAACCTTCCAACGTCCTCATCAAAATATTCAACAATTACAGCAAAGACCTTACGATACATATGAAAGACAAGTTCCAATCATGAACACTCAATCAAATGGGATATACTCTTTTAAAGATGAAGCGAGAAAAATGATGTTCCACCATCTGATCAAGAATCCAAAGTTCAGATTGCCCAAGCCAAAGAAGCCCGACGAGGTTAATAAGAAAGGACATCCGAGATATTGCCCGTACCACAGATTCATCGGACACACCTTAGAAGAGTGTTGCAGTTTCAAAAAATTGCTTGAGGAGAAGTTCAAGAATGGGGAATTAACAATCCCGGAAGGATATTTGAAAGAAACCTGAAAGAGGTTCTATCAATATGATTTCGGTCGATTTGTTTGTTCCAACCCATTCGTTTGTAACTGTCAACGAATGAAATGTTTCTTGGCTACTATTGTATTATTATTTTTGTTTAAATGGAAAATTAGCATGATCAATGTTAGTCTATCCCATCCGTCACACTACAATTAATGAAAAGAAAGAGTTTGTTGTTGTTCAGGATTGTGCAATATTAAAAAAAAAACTGATCACCTCATAGAAAATTTAGATGTTTGATAAGACTATGACTTCAGGGGAGAATGAAATTAATGCCCTAATATCTGAGTCATCAACTTTAAAGAATTTAGACTGGGTCCTAAGGTGATTTCAAAATAAGATAGTGTGGTTGAAATACGAATAGTTGACTCGGGATATCACGAGCCTTTTAATTTCTTGCCACGTGACTGGGTCCTGACTTTCAAACGAGTTATAATATCCCAGAATTTGACTTAAGAAACATTTGAGGATCATTAGTAGGGGAGTTTGGACATTCAAAATCTTTAACATATATCCCACCAGATATAATAATTCTCAGAAAACAAACGGAGCAAAAAAAAAATTGTGAATCCCCTGAGAAGAAGCTTGAGGTGAGCATAAAATCAAAATTGGTGTCTGAATTCAGACATTCAAAATTTTTAACATATGTCTCACCAGACTTAGTAATTCTCAATTAAAAAAAAGAGAAGAAAAGGGAAATTAAAAAAAGAAGGAAAAAAATCAAAGAAAAGGAAAGTCTCCCTGAGAAGAAGCTTGAGGTGGACGTATAATCAAAAATTAGTGTCCGAGTTTCCCCTGATTAATGATACTTAAAATGCTCTCTTAAGAAAATTCTTCTGATATTATATTCAAGAAAAATTTCAATGATCTTAAGTCTTTTGGTCGGTCATTAATTGACTCAGAAATATCTTTGGAAAATGAAAAATGTTTCGATCACACGACCAAAATTCTGAAATCTTCTTAGGTTCAGGAAGAAAAAATTAAAGAAATGATGATGATATTAGCAATTAATGGAAATTTAAATCTGAAGTCATATCCTTCAGTGTCCAGCAAGTACAACTCCAACTTCAACTCGAAGAACATTAGAAAGATTTCAACTATGAACAAAGCTACAAATCAAATGATGACAACTATGAACAAAGCTACAAATTTGTGGCCTCTTCAGCCATGATATCCGTAGAAATAACGCATCTTGTATGTGTACTTGAAGGAATATAGTTCCGATGGTACCTTAAGGATGGGTTATTTTCTACACCTGTCATTTATCAGTGGACGATACTTCAAGAAGTACTGTGCCTTGCAATACTTCGGAGACAAAGAATCATTCTTAGAAGCTAAGACGTCGTGCTTATCTGAAACTGGGTCCAAATCCTAACAAAAAGAAAAGAAAATGATGAATTTCTCGAGTTCGAGGTTTCTTACTCTTTGCTTGCGTAGCACAACTACCTTGGACTGCACCAGTTTTCTTCATATCCCCGCGAAATTTCACATTCTACACAAAATCTCACAAAGTTTCACAATTTTTTGCCTCACCAATGTCAATCTTCATAAATTCTACTAGTTTCCCACGAATTCGAAACACGATATTTTAGAGGATGAGGATTTCACATCCGATTCCGCATTGCTTAGCAATGCTTCACACGATATTTTAGAGGATGAAGATTTTACATCTGATTCCGCATTGCTTTGCAATGGTCCACACGATATTTTAGAGGATGAGAATTTCACATCCGATCCCACATTGCTTAGCAATGATTCACATGACATTTAAGAGGATGAGGATTTCACATCTGATTTTGCATTGCTTTGCAATGGTTCACACAATATTCTAGAAGTTGAGGATTCACATCCGATTCCGCGTTGCTTTAGGAGCCCATCCAATTGCAATCTTTCAAATCAAATTCTAGAGGTTGAGGATTCACATCCGATTCCACGTTGCTTTAATAGCCCATCATATTGCAATCCTTCAATTCAAATTCTAGAGGTTGAGGATTCACATCTGATTCCGCGTTGCTTTAGGAGCCTATCCTATTGCAATCTTTCAAATCAAATTCTAGAGGTTAAGGATTCACATCCTATTCCGCATTGCTTTAGGAGCCCATCCTATTGTAATCTTTCAAACCAAATTCTAGAGGTTGAGGATTCACATCCGATTCCATGTTGCTTTAGGTTCTCATCCTATTGCAATCTTTCAAATCAAATTCTAGAGGTTGAGGATTCACAATCGATTCCGCGTTGCTTTCGGAGTCCATCCTATTGCAATCTTTTAAATCAATATTCTAGAGGTTGAGGATTCACATCCGATTCCGCGTTGCTTTAGGAGCTCATCCTCTTGCAATCTTTCAAATCAAATTCTAGAGGTTGAGGATTCAAATCCGATTCCGCATTGCTTTAGGAGCCCATCCTATTGCAATCTTTCAAATCAAATTCTAGAGGTTGAGGATTCACATCCGATTCCGCGTTGCTTTAGGAGCTCATCCTATTGCAATATTTCAAATCAAATTCTAGAGGTTGAGGATTCACATCCGATTCCGCATTGCTTTAGGAGCCCATCCTATTGTAATCTTTTAAATCAATATTCTAGAGGTTTAGGATTCACATCCGATTCCAAGTTGCATTAGGAGCCCATTCTATTGTAATCTTTTAAATCAATATTCTAGAGGTTGAGGATTCACATCCGATTCCGCGTTGCTTTAGGAGCCCATCCTATTGCCAATCTTTCAAATAAATTCATAGAGGTTGAGGATTCACAATCGATTCCGCATTGCTTTAGGAGCCCATCCTATTGCAATCTTTCAAATCAAAATTCTAGAGGTTTGAGATTAACATCTGATTCCGTGTTGCTTTAGGTTCTCATCCTATTACAATCTTTCAAATCAAATTCTAGAGGTTGAGGATTCACATCCGATTCCGCGTTGCTTTAGGAGCCCATCATTGCAATCTTTTAAATCAATATTCTAGAGGTTGAGGATTCACATTCGTCTCCGCGTTGCTTTAGGTTCTCATCCTATTGCAATCTTTCAAATCAAATTCTGGAGGTTGAGGATTCTACATCCGATTTTGCGTTGCTTTAGGTTCTCATCCTATTATAATCTTTCAAATCAAATCTAGAGGTTGAGGATTTTACATCCGATACCGCGTTGTTTTAGGAGTCCCTCCTATCGCAATCTTTCAAATCAAATCCTACGGTATACTAGAGCTTATGGATTTTATATCTGATACCGCGTTGCTTTAGGAACCCCTCCTATCGCAATCTTTCAAATAAAATCCTACGGTATACTAGAGCTTAAGGATTTTATATCTGATTTTGCATTGCTTTAGGAACCCCTCCTATCGCAATCTTTCGAATCAAATTCAATGATATTCTTGAGGTTGAGGAAATAAGCCCTTCGATTAATTCAAGACATCTTATTTTTCTCTTTTGAATTAGTCATACAATTTTTATTCTGTACGTTTGAGGTCGGTCCTTACATTCCGACACTTTCTTTTGAGAATTGACCAACATTTCAATTCTCATTTCTGAATCAGTCCTAAATTTCTGATTCTTTGCATTTGAGGTTGGACCTTATATTCCGACACCTTCTTTTGAGAATTGACCTACATTTCAATTTTCATTTCTGAATCTGTCCTAAATTTTTGATTCTTTGCATTTAAGGTCGGTCCTTACATTCTGACACCTTCTTTTGAGAATTGACCTACATTTCAATTCTCATTTTCTGAATCAGTCCTACATTTCTGATTCTTTACATTTGAGGTTGGTCCTTACATTCCGACACTTTCAAGGTCGGTCCTTACATTCTGACGCTTTCTTTTGAGAATTGACCTACATTTCAATTCTCATTTCCCAATCAGTCCTAAGTTTCTGATTCTTTACGTTTGAGATCCGAGGCCGGTCCTTACATTCCGACACTTTCTTTTGAGAATTGACCTACTTTCAATTCTCATTTCCGAGGTCCTTACATTCCGACACTCTCTTTTGAGAATTGACCTACATTTCAATTCTCATTTCCGAAACCTTACATTCCGACACCTTCTTTCGAGAATTGACCTACATTTCAATTCTCATTTCTGAATGATCCTTACATTCTGACACTCTCTTTTGAGAATTGACCTACATTTCAATTCTCATTTCCGAATCTGCTTTCTTTTGAGAATTGACCTACATTTCAATTCTCATTTCTGAATCAGTCCTACATTTCTGATTCATTTACATTTTGAGGTCGGTCCTTAAATTCGAAACTTTCTTTTGAGAATTGACCTACATTTCAATTCTCATTTCTGAATCAGTCCTACATTTCTGACTCTCTCTATCTCTCTCTCTTTTGAGTCGATATTTGGATCTCAATTCCTTCCTCGGGGTCAACTCTTACATTTTGACTCCTATCTTTTGGGAAATATTTGAAATTTCATAACTCAAAGTTCACTCTCCGATCCCCAGCGAGCGTCCCTACTTCTCGGCTTGATTAAACACACACCTGCTAATTTCCCGGTAGAAACAAATCACACACACAACTCTACGCATACTTCCAAAGTCTGTTGACTTAGGAGTCTGTATTGGTTTTTGTTGATCTCGTCGGTCAACGCCAATACGTGCGGTGTGCTTGCCCAGCACACCCCACCTATTGGGGGTCCATTTGTTGACCTCATTTTTGGTTAAGGTTTAGTTTTTTCCTCTTTAGTAGCCGAAGGTCTAGCCATAGGACTTTTCCTGTTGACTATTCCTAGAAAAATAGACATGAAACCCTCACCCTAGAAATTCCAAACTTTTCTCTACTCAGCTTGAAGTTCCACATGTTGCTCTTCTAACCTCTAGCACTTAGTAGGTGGGGTCACTATGGGGGAACTCAAGATGAGCCACCCTTAGGTCAACCTCTAAATACTTAGTAGGTGGGGTCACTGTGGGGGAAACTCTAGATGAGTCACCCTTAGGATTGCTAGACCTTCTCTAAATACTTAGTAGGTGGGGTCACTGTGGGGGAAACTCAAGATGAGTCACCGTTAGGATTGCCTAAACACGTAGGTAGGTTGGTCACTATGGGGGAAACTCAAGATGAGTCACCCTTAGGATTGGTGGACCTTAGGGTTGAACTTGGGTGTTGGTCTGGAGCTGAGGCACTCACTACACTTATTTGTACCCACACCACTCACAACCCTGAACTCAAATTTCTAGCCTAGATCCCTTGATCTTTTGGGATACTCATGTAGATGGTCCCCTAACCTACTAGCCCTATGACTATGATTTGGCTAAGACCACTATGTAGAGGACCCAAAATGGGGTTCTCATTGTTCCATGGCTTATTGGTGATGATTTTTACCTCAAATCTATCAAAATACCCATCTTGGCCTTTTACCCCTAAAACACCCCCAAATTACCAAAATACCCCTCTTAAAAAAATCCCAAAAATTCCCATAAAATCCTAATAAATCCCAAATATTCTAGCTTAATATCCCAAAAATTACAAAAATTCCCAAAAAATCCCAATAAATTTCAAATATTTCCAACTCGAAAAATTCCCATAAAATCCCAATAAAACTTAAATATTCCCAATTTCATTTTTCTCAACTTAAAAATTCCAAAAATTCTTAGAAAATCCCAATAAATCCCAAATATTCCCAATTTCATTTCTCTTAACTATCATATAATCTAATTTGGCGAATTTGACCATCTTTAACCAAAATCCCCAATTTGCCCTTTAAAGACCTAAATTTCCCCAAATCCAACGTAAATGTCCACCAATTTGATCTCAATTGACCCCAATTCCAATCCTAAACTCAAATTCACTTTTGATATGACCAAAATAAACAAAATTCAATCTCAATTGATCCATGATTTGAGCCCAATTTTGATTTGGGTTAAAACCCCAATTTTGACCATCTGACTTGATCTCACCAAATTGAACCCATGACCTAGTCAATTGGCCCCAATTGATGTTGAAAATCTTGATAACATTCATATACATCAAAATCAAAATTTACCTTGATAAAGTTTCAAATCCATTTGATTTTGGTCTAAATCCAAAATTCCTAAATTTAGCCCCAAATTGGCTAAGTCCCCAAATTTCACCCAATTGATNTAAGAAGTTCCCCCACAAAAGCCCCATCAGCCGACCGCCCTAAGGTGGACTTCGATCAAACCCCCAAATCAGCCTTGATCGAATTTGGGTCTAGGCTCTTCACCACAACCAGAGGCTCCATCCCTAGGCTTCTGGCACCCACATAAAGCTTCTACAAGCATCCAATCGTGGCTACCCCTCTTGGACCAAGGTATTCAAAGTTAAACCTAAACCGAGCTTCTTTTAATTATTCATGAATATACAGTATTATTAAGGGTTTATCAACCGTATGGATGTGTTCTACTAGTCAATACAAGCATTTTAAAAAAAACTTCACTCCATTTTGTTGAGAATCAAGTGAGATATTAGCGTTTTAAAATGGATGTTTTTCGGGTCCTGTTTATTTGGGATGATGACCCGTGACCGTCAGATCGAGCGTGTATTGATCGAATGGCCCTGATCGCGTCGAACAGACCGCGGTCCGACAAAAGGGGGAATGACTTGGCTGGCGCCACCAATCACACAGCGACATGTGGCATTTTCGACCAATACGAGGTTGACATGGATAAGTAGGAAAATAGGGGCCTTTTCTTATTTATTTAATCCTCAAAATTTTAATAATACAGAACTTTGTGTAGAAAAATCACAAAAATAAAAAAAAATATCCCCTTACTCAGTGAATAGAGGAGAACAATGTGGTATAATTTTCAAGCTCATTTAATGCATAAAATATTTTTAATTAATTAAATACTATAAGGAATCATTTGATATTCCATGCATATTGACACATCACCTTGGAATGAAATTTTTACATATTGAAGCCTCTGTAAGATGGAACATTCTCTGATTTTTCCAAAGTCAGATGAGGTTCCTATACAGAGATCCATATTTTTCAAAGTTATTTCACATCATTTCCTTAAAATAATCACCCTATACAGAGACCCATATTTTTCAGGTTATTTCACATCATTTCCTTAAAATAATCATGGAAATTAGCATATTGGTTATTAAATCCTAAGAAAATTTTGAAAATTCTACCATGACAAGAGAAACCTTTGGAAAAAATTTCATGGGTCAGGTCATTTAAAACATCCTTAAAATTTGCAAATACTAAATCACTAAGATAATTAAATTTGGAAAATATAAACATTTAAATGACGTGATTTTTGCTCTCCACTGTGACTTATGATCCAGAGAACTCATCATAAAAGTTTCAAAATATTTTGAGTTCATTTAATATCTCCGCTGTGATTTATGATCCAGAGAACTCATCATAAAAATTTTAAAATATTTTGAGTTCATTTGACCAGAGAACTCATCATAAAAATTTCAAATTATTTTGAGTTCATTTGACAACTTAACTTGATTTTTAAAGATAGTCATCAAAGTTTCAAAATATTTTGAGTTCATTTAATAACTTAAATTGATTTTTAAAGATAAATTTATGATCTAGAGAACTCACTATAAAAAGTTCAAAATATTTTGAGTTCATTTGATAACTTAAGTTGATTTTTAAAGATAAATATCCACTCTTAACACTTGAATGATTTTTTAAAAATCAAAATATAACTCAAAAAATTATGAAACTTAGTTTTCTTAACATTTAAATAATTTTTAAAAATTAAAAAGTAACTCAAAAAATTATGAAACTTAGTTTTTTGAGTTCTCTGTGATCAGGGGTATTTTCTAAACTAATATTTAGAATAAAAACATGATTTTTAGCCTATTTTAAATATTTAAAAATTCATAAAAAAAATATTTAAAATAAAAACTTAATTTTTTGCCTATTTTAAGTATTTAAATAATTAAAAATTCATAAAAAAATTTTCTCCTCTGGGTTTTTTGACCTTTGGGAGATTTTTCAAAAATATAAAACTTAATTTTTACAACTTAAAATAAATTATTTTTATTAAATAGGCCAGAATTTAAAATAATTCAAATAAATCACAAAAAATTAAAAAAAATATGAAATTTTATCCAAAGGCTTCTCTGGTCTAGGTACACCTCCAGTAAAAATTTTAAGGGATTATAATTTAACTTGGTAAAGTTAGAAATTTTCTTTGAGAAATCCTATTTTTGCATTAAAAAATTATATAAATTAAATTAAATTTTGAAAAATCACATTTCCTCCTCTGATATCTCAATTGACCCATGAATGAAGTAGGATAAAAATTTCAAAGGCATTTGAATTTAATTTGACAAATTATGAAGTGTTAAAGCCTTAGGGGCCAAATGTGTAATTTTGGAAATTTAGCCTTAATTAACATTTAGGCTTAGTTCAAGGAGGGAAATGGGTAACCTCTAATATTAATCAATTCACTTGATGTTTAAAACATAAAGGGGTTAATTGGTAGAAACCAATTGCACTTTTTTAATTAAGATTAATAAATTTTTAATTTATTAAAAATTTGAAGTTTATTAAAATTAAATGATCCTAGACTTAGGGGGTATAAATTTTGAAGTTAATAATTAATAAATTTAATACCCCTATCTTGATTTTCAAATCATGAATCATGATCACTTAAAGCTTAACCCTTTTTTAAATCTNCCAATTGACCTGGCTAACCTTACCCAGACCCATTTTTTTGTTATTTGCACCCACTTGGACCCATGCACTAAATGTGACTAACCACCTTAAGGCCACCAAATTAACTCCACCACAGCCATTAGTTGAACTTAGTGACCAGTCCAAACACCATGAATCACCTAAATCAATCCATGGACCAAAGGTCCCCCAAATTAAGGGATTATATTTCCAAAAAAGCACATGCTTAAGATATCTTTGCCAAATCCAAACACATTTGCATTAAATTGCTGTGATGGATTCCTCTGGGTTCTCTGACTTCCCTGAGCCAAGAAGTGACTAATGCCTGGCCAGCTGGCCACTTTGGTGGCTAGAAAATGGCCAAAACCATGGCCAAGACAAGGGATTTTCACCCAATTCAAACCCAAAGGCCAAATCAGCCCAGCTACTCGTTGGAGCTTCTTTGCTCTCCACATAAGCAACCAAATGCACCCCTCAATTGGCCCTAGCAGCCAGCCTAGGTTATTTTATTTAAACTTCTCCTCCATGGCAAAAGGGGGAGAGCTTGAAATTCCTTGGGGAAACTCAGTAAAACTTCTTCCAGAGCTTCCTGGAGACCTCTTGAGCTTAACCAANGATGGATACAGGATTTGAGGTACAGTGAAAATTATGGGGTCAGTTTGATTTCATACTTCAATGTCCTTCTGAAACGGGCGACGGGATTTTGATTCCGACGACCGACAGTTTCTTACGGGCAACCCCACAAACCAATCCCCAAAATAACGACGGCAGATCCTAAAGTGCTTAAGGATGAAGCCTCTGGCTCTGGTGTAAGGCCTATGTATTATTTCGACCACAACCAATTTTGAGTGTTCGTTGAGAGCTATGGTAGAGGCTATTTCAGAGGGGGGTTTTGATGGGGGTTTGGCTTCCTTCACTGTTGTGAAGGTGTAGAGCCAATTTATTTGAATTTGGTGCTGTGTAGGTTAATATTGAAGTTTGTCCTGGTTTCGGGACAAAATTCAAACTCAAAATTGGGTTTCTATGGTGGAATTGGGAGAGGGAATTGGATTGTAATGTGCTAAGGAACTCTTAGAGAAGCTCTCTAAGGAGTTTGGGAGGCCTTGGTCAAAAATTTTTCTTACCCCACTATTCATGGCCGTGGGGGGTATTTTATAGAAATTGGCCAAGGGGAAGCTTAGCTGGCCAATTGAGGGGTTANTATGACTTTGGTCATTTAAAATGTAATTAACTATAGGGGCTTGCCCTTATAGGAATCATGTCCGAACCCAGCTTAATATAAANGGATAATTGAGACATCAATGTTCACTGAGTAATAAGGGTATTTACAGGATGCACCATTAAGCAACATAATGAGTTTAAATGGACTTGAGGCTTTTCACTAGTTGGTGAGAGAGAGGCATGGACTTGTATTCCCCTCTTAACTTGTTGGATACCTCAGAGGCCTATTAAAACTTAATATGCTTCGCTTAATGAAATCATCCTTAAATAAACTCTTAGGGACTCACTAAAATACGACATAGAGTTAGGAACCCCCCCCCTCAGAACTCTAATTTTCCTGCTCTTCATAAATGCCCTCACATGCATTTTTAAGTTTCAGATGGTGGAACGAGAAGACTCGCCAGGTACGCTTTTACAGTTTATAGTACCGTCTTTATTCTGCCTTTTCGCTTACATGTTTCATGCTTGCATTTACCTACATAAACTTGCATGTGAACCATAACCAAAACCAAAATTAAAAATCAACCAAGATAAAATTCTCCGCCACAACATTCAAAATTTAAAACAACACAAAATTTAATCACAAACATCACACAAAACCATAACTTCAACTAAATTAAGACGTCTATATTGGATGATCGGGAATCCCTCGGAGGAGGTAACCTACGGTTGCTAACGAGGCCTCCCACGGTTTAAATGAAATTATGGAATTCATTAAGTTGAATTTAATAAGTTCATTTGGACAAAGTGAATCCAATAGAAAATAGTGATGCTGGAACGAGGAAACCGTAGGATCCTAACCGGTGTCACTCTAATCAACTTTAATATGCCCTCATAAAATTTAAATGTAGGATCCTAACCTGTGTCGCTCTAATCAACTTTAACATGCCCCCATAAAATTTAAAGAACTTAACCATAGGGCCACCTGATTTGACATTATAACTTGACACACTTGAAAACTCAAACTCATCGCGGCGAGGAGCTTGGAGCTAGCATGTAATTATAACTTGACACACCAGATAACTCAAACTCGTTGCAGCAGGAGGTTGGAGCTAGCTTGGTGGGCAGCACGACCATCTTCAATAGCAAAACCTGTTTTCCCCAGCTAAACCAATCTTCCTTCCTTAGACCTAAACAAGAAAGTCATAGGACTTCGAGGTTGCTTGCTTATGCAACGTAAGTCCTCACCTTATCTTTAGGCCTTTGCATAGCCTTGCTATACAATATAAGCCCTAACTCATCTTAGGATTCTGAGGTTTTTGTTTGTCATGACCTAAATCCTCACATCTTCCAGGCTATTTGTGTGATCATTTCAGATGAATGTAAGCCCTAACTAATAAAATTGGCAGGATGAAGCATCTAAATATTTCTCCTCAAAATTGAAGCCAAACATTAGGATAGCTTGGGAAGTCACCGAGGTTCTCCTCTGGATCCATGACATCCCCTAGTTCTTCTTCCTTTGGATT